>CM056385.1:522482-740005 GCA_029718625.1 Synaphobranchus kaupii
TTAAATGGAGTTGGGCTTAATGTTTTACCCCCTACACCACTTTCAATGACTTTGTAGAAAAGACCATTGTGCCAAATAGAATCGAATGCCTTTTGGAAATCTATAAAACAGGCATATATTTTTTCTTTTTTTTTGGTTAACATATATGTCAATTAGGGTATGTAGGGTGTAAATGTGGTCAGATGTGCAGCAATTTGGAAGAAATCCAATCTCTCTCTCTCTCTCTCTCTCTCTCTCTCATCAATGTGATCAACACATGCACTTCTCTCCTAGCACTGGCACTCATCCTAACCACTAAGGGCTCATTTAAATGCTTATGTTTATCTGTTGGGGGCTTTTCCAGGAAACTAACAGGGTCGGCTGAGGTTAACCCCCCCCCCCCCCCCCCCCCTTTGCCTTTGCAATCAAGTTAAATTGTCATCAGCTGCAGATGGGTGTGTCTTATTGAAAATGAACACTTGATAATCATACGGCGGAAATCAAAATTGAGTCCAGGGCAATTATCAGGCTACTGGTATATTTTTAGCCTCCCTGGAGCTTCCACTGAATGGTAGTTGTCTCTGTTGAGCAATGGGTGAAACGGAAAAGAAATCCGGCATACTAAATTTCTATACTAAATTACCTACTGCAATCTCGTGGTTACATGTGGTATTGCAACTGACAGAATCTGGTTCTGGGGCTTTGGACGATGCAAATGGTTTGGATTGTGTGCATTTTCCTTCCCCATTGTAGCCCATTTTCTCAAGAGCTGTATCGCTGCTGGAGCTGAGGAGGACAATATTGACCTATTATCTTGCAAGAGAAACAATGTGGCATTGATTGTTTTCTCATCTATGTCGCTGATTATTTGGATGTTTGATATTGTGCAGACTTTGTCTCTCTCTAGTGACAAAACAGGAAAATTACAGTTTAGAGAATTTAAAAAGCATGCCTTCTGATGTGCACATACTACATATTTCTATTGTCATCATGTACTGTTTGTCCTGTTTCTTTTTTTTCTACTGAATTAAATGTCCCCTTCCAAGTACTCCTGCATAACGCTGACGGACATTTTGTTAGATAGTTAATTTCTATTTTAATTTTACATCAAGATATTCACCATAAATCTAGTCACACAAGTCGAAGAATTTAAATATTACTCATAACTTAAGCCTATAATAACCTGAGTCGCATGAACACAGATCCCTGAAATTAATTTAATATAAAATCTATTTTGCATGAAGTCATTTTCTTTGCTGTTGACATCAGTGAGTTTATTGGTTGATTCTCTTTATTGGTTGATTTATTGGCGTTAACTCATGTAGTGGCATATGTGGCAAATAGTCACTGACAAGTTTGTATATTGCAGAACAGCAATGATGTAGTGATGTAGCTTTGACAAGGGAGAGCACCGTACAGTTGATGATTTCAAACGGCAGAAATTGGTGGTTATTTGTTGTAGAGCCACAACAAATGCTTCTCTAATCAGATTTCAAATATCCCCTTTTCATATATTAGGTATATAACAATGGCTTTATGGGCCTGTATGGTTTGTCCTCGGTTAATGGTGAGAGGTTTATATGCATTTGAGTAAGTGTGCTCACGGATAGCAAACACTCCTCTGTTGACATATGGTTATGTGTTTTTAGAGTTGTTTGGCCTTAAGGCTCTTGCCTTCAGCACACTATCATGACTCTTGAAACAGATTAAGTCAAGAGGCAGTAAATCAAAATAGGATGTGCAAACCGATGAGGACACTCCCACTGCTCCGACAGAGGAAAGAACATGGATATGCAAACTACTGAAGGGAGTGTTTTTTTTCCCTTGTATACACACACACACACACACACACTCTTATCCTACAACATGAAACTGATGGATGGAACTAATCTGCTACTAGATCATCTCTCCAGTCTGGCCAGCAGTGACCAGCAGCACTACCACAGATACCATAGCATCTTACAGCACATACAACATGGAGGACAAAAAATGATTTTGCTTTAACTTGCTATAACTTAGCATGTACAGTATATGGCTCTTAGACTTATCTCCCCTCACAGTGGGCCTCATTTATCAATATGGTCGTAAAAAATAGTGTATATTTGACGAATCCAGTTTGCGTACAAAATTCTCACGTGATTCATCAAACTTGTGTAAATCACTGATCTGAGCATAAATGTACGTTAAATCAGACTTCATCGTATATTAGGAAGCGCGTTCACATCATTATGAATTACCATACTCACACGCCCATTTTATTATCTATATTTATACTCCTTTAAAACGCACATGCCAACGCGGTTTTCTCCAGTAGTATAGGCAACAGGAAAGCAAATAATTTTTCTGTGAGGGTAAACTTTAAATGCTTATGAATGAACAAGAAAATAAACGTGTGCTCATGGAAGCGTGTAGTGTGCAGCCTAGCTCAAAAGCCGCTATGTGGCAGGGGATATCCAGGGCTAAAATGCTTCCTCTGAATTTCCAACTACAGCTGAGATAAAAATTTAAAAAGAAAATAACCATTCAGGAAAAAAGTCCTGCCGGGCAATACAGGCATTGGCATCACGGACCTCTCGTCTGCAGAAGAGAGGGTGGGGGATATCATTGGGAAAGTGGCCGTGTAAGGAGTGATAGAAGATGTGACTGTGCCGCAACTAGCTGCTGCCAAGGCAGAAGCAATGGTGGAGAATGCGGCACGCATAGCCTCGTTTGGGCTCATAATGATGCGGCCAGTAAAGAACAAATCACACGCTGTACAAATAGTTACCCATGCCATTTATTTTGAATAAACTATATATATATATATATTTTTTTTATTTTTATAAACTAGCTAGCTACTTGCTAAGCTAGACTGAAAAACTAACTATCAAAAAACAAGGGACTATCAAGCTAACAAAAATATACCAAAAATAGGTTACTAGAATTTACTAGAATATTCAAAAAAGCTAACCTGTAAGCTAGCTATATATATCGCTCGCTCTCTCCCTCTCCTATCTCCTCTCCCCATCCATGGCACGCCGATCAACCGCTGAGATTCACTTTTATAGCTGAGGCCTAGCCCGCTCTCGCTCCAAACCCTCAGGGCGTAGCTGTACAGATTTCAATTTCGTCACCGGGAGGAATAGCTACATCAGCTGGAGTAAGTTTCTGGTCAATGCCAAACTGGACGTGCAGTACCTAACATTTTACCACTAGAGGCACTTTTGAGCCAGATTATTTGTGTTTACACTGTTTTGCGCTGACTACAGTAAAATGTCAAGATTTGAACCAGGATCAATCAGTAACAAAAAAAACAAATGTATCAGTTCTCATCTAAAATAAATGCTTTTAGTGCTTTGTTACACTTTAAGAACCAGGTTTGCAAACATCTAAAAATTTAATAAAGATGGAGTGTAAGTATTTGCTCTCAAAGTATACATATTTTTTCTTTGTATTTTACAGATATAATATTAGAGGCAGATCATAGCTGTGGCATGAGATTGCATTCCCTCAACTCTATAACCAGCATGCATTTCATCCTTAATGAATCCTTGTAGGGATGCGGTCTTGTGTAAATAAACTGCATACAAAGACTCGTGAAAAAAGGACATTCCTGGAGATTTTGCAGAAACACATGATGTTCAACCTTCAAAAGATGGCAGTGTTGCACATGTAACTGAGCCATTCAAGTGGTTTTAAATCAGTTCGTTATTTTCCAGAAGAGAAACATAAAGGTAGACAATTGAGATTCATGATTCAATGATTCGTTGAAACATTTAGTGAAGAAAATTATGTAGTTTTGTTACCACTCTGAATATAAAATCTTTTATTTTATTCTTGGTATAAACCAAGTTATGTCAGAAATGTCCTCAATTATGCAAATCTCCATGTGACTTTCCTGTTATCATATGACATTAACCAGGTGTTAAACACAAAAGCTGTAAAACTTGTGGGGCAAAGTAACCATGGGAAATGATTCCTTTATAAACATAAACATACTTGCACCCTTTTAATACTACTGTATGAAATTTACATTAATGATGTAATGACCACAATATAATTGTTACATACACATTCACACGCACATACACATACATGTCTGTGTTACTAACAGGGGACTATCACTCTACACCTGCCAAGAGGAGACCATAGTTTCTAGACATTTTTTCAAAACAAAAGAGACATGCTTTCAAGACTTTTGTTTTTGTTTTTTTTAAGTAGCCAACAGGGGACCTGAACGACATCTACCTAACAAAGAGGGGGCTTAACCAGTCCTCAGGAGGACAATATTATCTGTGCTCTCCACAAAGGCTTGGTTTCTCTCAAGAAGGGATAATACTTGTTAAATTGCTACAACATTTAAGGATTTTCATGAGATGAAAATGTGATAATGAATATGCTAAATTTACCTTAGAGTGAATTTATATAAATCACTGTAAAAGTACTCTAAAATTTAAATTACTGTCAGAGATGGGCAGAAATACAAGAAAATGTAGCAAGTTGCAAATACGTACATACAAATACAGTGGGGAAATGTATCTAAATAAATTACAAATGATTGGTTTAGCAAAATGTATTAAAATACGTGTTTTTATATTTCCAAAATACAAAACTACATTTCAGAAATTGAAATTCTGGCATTGTTCAAAACTGACTTCAGTGATGAGCATTAGCCTGTTAGAAAACAAAATAGTATGAAAGCAAGTATGAGGCCATATGTAAAGAACAGTGGTAAATGACCTGCATACAATTACAAATCTTCAGTTATTAACATCCAATATGAAAAGTGTCATATACATCTGTAGAAAATAATGGTCTGTTTATATTCTTTACATTATGTAAACCTCATAATTTCTAAAACTGTTAACTCGTAGTGATGCAATGCAGGCTATGCCATTTCTTTCAATGTGTAAAATAAGTCGCATGACATGGGTCAAAACTTCATATGAGATACTGAGTTTTAAGTATAATACTCCCTGAAACTTGAATGAATTTAGAATATAAATATTATACAATATCAACATTTAGGACTATATTTTCCAGAATCAATGGCATATGGCGCAGTCAATGGCATAGCGCATGGTACATTTTTGCACAAGTGTGTGACACAAATTGTAACACACATAAATACAATTCGGAGCTAAGCGTGTTATCGGTTTTTATAATGCAACAGTACATCCTAACCAGGGTCACAGTCTGTTATTAGCCCCAATAAGGTTGTCCACACTTGGATAGTGCAGAATGAGTTGGCTCAGTGACACCGATGGACACCACACATGGATGCCAAGGAGCAATGCTCATGTTTCAGTGCAAGAAAAAGCAATATATAATGGTTAGAAACAGCCATATATATCATCTGTGTACCGAGATATAATATGGTCTGCATCCTCAATTTGAACTCCTTTTATAGAAGAGTGAGATCTTACAACTAGGGGTTCAATGACTACCACGAAAAGCAATGATGAGACAGCCGAACCCTGCTGATTTCCACATAACAGACCGAGTGGTCCTGATATATCTATATTTGTTTTAATCATTGCAGTGGGGTTAAGATAAAGTATTGGAATTATCTTCAATATATTTACTCCAATGTAAATTTTAAAAAAAAGGCAAATAGTGCCATTTTGCTCTATCAAAGGCTTCTCTGTATCTTGCAAGATAGCCATAGGTGGTTCCTCCATAGCTTTAGCACTGTGCAGTATATTAAGGAAACTTCTAAGATTGCATAGTGAAGGATTTTTTTTTTTAGCCACATAGATGACATTAGGAACGAATTTCTCTTGTCGGGATGCTAAAAGTGTCTTATATTCAGAAGTTGAAAGGGAGATGGGTCTAAAGGAACATAAATACCTGATCCAAAGTTTCAGGCAATTGAAAGGTTGAAATTGAGTGACTATACATTATATTAGAGGGTCAATTAACTTAAGAAACATCCAATATGAAAACAGTGCCATAATACAGCTGTAGAAAATAATGTTGTGTTTAAATTTTTACATTATGTAAACCATGTAAATTAAAAAACCGTTAACTCATACTTCTGCAATGTAGGCTATACCACTTCTTTCTCTCAATGTGTACACACATCATCCATCCATCCATTATCTAACCCGCTTATTCCTAGTCAGGGTCGCGGGGGGTGCTGGAGCCCATCCCAGCATGCACTGGGCAAGAGGCAGGAACACACCCCGGACAGGCCGCCAATCCATCACAGGGCACACACACCATTCACTCACACACTCATACCTATGGGCAATTTACAGTCTCCAATTAGCCTGTCCAATTAGCTTTGGACTGTGGGAGGAAACCGGAGTACCCGGAGGAAACCCACGCGGACATGGGGAGAACATTCAAACTCCGCACAGAAAGGTCCTCGGCCGGGATTCGAACTCGGTACCTTCTTGCTGTGAGGCGACAGTGCTAACCACTGCACCACCGTGCTGCCCTACACACATCATATTAAATTATTATAATTTTTTTTAATTGTCATGTTTTACTCTTCGACTACCACGCATTATTTCTGTTTCAAGATCAAGTCACTGTTTCACACACACAAACCCCTAGTGAGATAATTGAAATATAAAGTACCACATCAATATCAGAACAGATGAATTAGAATTAGCAATGCTTCTAATATACAAATGAATATCACTTTCAGGTATTTATTTTTAAAATACATTTTTGTCAAATATATTTATTGGAAGTCCACATATTTTCATTATATTTCTGGGTGTGTGTGTATAAAATTGTGCATGTGTGTGTGTGTGTGTGTGTGTAAAATTGTGTGCATTTGTGTGTGTGTGTGTGTGTGTGTGTGTGTGTGTGTGTGTGTATATGGTATGTGTCCACAAAGATCTTCCATTTATGACTGCCTTATTTTTTGATTGGTATCAAAAGGTCTGAGCCTAAAGTGAATCTGCTTCCCATATTTATTTAAGGCGATTTGCTTTGGCGTATCTGATGCATGGAGATCTGCACAAGTGGCTCATTTTGTTTACTAACAAACTTAATTCAAATGTTTATGGATGCCGCCTAGCAGCCAGAGATGCAAAGAGAGGCTCCAGGCCACTGCGCCCTTTGAAGAGAGCAGCCGATGAAGCCTGCCACTGAGAGGAACAGATAACCCAGCACGCTGCGCTGAAGGCCCACCAATGGCTCTGTGGAACTTCTGCATACCATTACCAGCAAGGATGGCCCATTCCGGCCCTCCAGGGGACTGCACATCCCGCAGCGTTCAAGATTTACCTTTCAATTGCCAGCTGGCTAATACCTGGAATGGCAGGTGAAGGCTCTTCAGATCCAAATAAAGACTTCAATTAATCAATTAAGAGCAGAGGCGGAACAAACGGTAGCAAGCCCCTGCAGCACGGTCCCTCGGGGCTGTAATTGCCCACGCTTGATGGAGAGGACCAATTAATCACCATCAAACACTGAGATAGGAGGCTCATGGACGTTGATGGTTTTGGCCATTTATTGTGAGTTGGTTTGGCTGGCTTTGCATTTACCCGACTTCTTTGGAATGTTGATAGATTTAGTTCATTTAGTGTTTAGACTGAAATTCTCAGGCAGCTTGAAGTGCAACGTGTAAACTGGTGAGCAAATCAATGGTGCAATATTACATAAAATTGAAGAAGGGAATGAATTATGAGGGACAGACAGACAGAGAGACAGGATCAGTGGGACAGAGGGAGATGGAGGAAGAGAGAATGTGAAAATACAGAGAGTAAAAACGAGAGCGAGAGAGAACCATGAATTGAGAAAGTATAGAGGGAGTAAAAGAAGCTGTGAAAAAATGGCAAACTGGGAGATGGACAGAGAAAGAAAGGATGATGGTGAGGAAAAGAGAAAATGAAGGATGTATGATGGAAAAAAAGATGGGAGGAAAAATAGGGAGAGAAGGGTTGTGTCCGAATATGACCCCTGTTCCCTGTCCGCTCAGACCCCTGTCTGCTCTGTCCCCTCACTTTGCAAGCAGTGTGCGAAAGAAATCCCGCAAAACTCTTTCCAAAGTAGTTTGTAATATTTTTTATTTTTAATGATATCAATCAGTTAACATATGACAATTGCTACAAAGTGTAGATTATGAATGAATATAGAATTAACACATAAAAAAAGAATAGTTTGTCAGATGAACCTATCTTGTACCATAGATATGCATATACGCTCGATGTCCTTTATGTTTTTACTTCCGGGTTACTTACTGAAATTGTCAGATGAGTGCACAGTTTTGCAGATGAGTGTGCTCCTGAATTCCCTCAATAAAACCCCGGAAATAAGGGGTTCATCCTGGTATTTTAAGTGCCGCCATTTGTCCGAAAAAGTTGCCCACTCAAAGGCTTTTTGACGAAGTGGACTCAAATATGCGCCCTCAAAAGGGTGTAGGGGTCGTATTCGGACACGGCCAAGGTGTACTCATTCAGGTTCTAATGTCGCTGGACTCCCTCCCGTGTGGTTCAGGGCACAAGCAGGAGAGAGAAGGGGATCAGCCCTGTGCACACACACACCGTGCACCACTCATGTAGGTTGGTCACTACAGGCTGTAAATCAGTTAGAGAAATCCAAGGCTGCAGAGGGATGTTTGATTCTTTTCCTGTTTGGCTCATTACCTGCATAATATAAATCCCTTGGCTCAGATGCAATACAAATAAAAATCTCTTCCCCTTAATATTATTGTTTGGCATACTCACTCAAACAAATTTAACAACTTGAAAAAACATAACGGACCCTGTGTCAGGATGCCTGGGGACAAGAACAATTAAATGACCCTGTTATGGTTTGCTAACAGATAAGAACGTTTTTCAGTCATTACAGTATTTATAGTGTATGGAGGGTTGCATTTTTAGCTGTGTGTTATCCTTTAATAAAGATAAATGCGTCCTGATGCAATTCAGATATACAGTATCTTGCTTGGGGCATTCAAAAGCTAACTCCAAGATTCCGATTTGCATCCACACGGTGTCCTTGTATATATTTGGAATACGTTTATTTCAAAGATGTCCCTCATTTTTTGTAACTACCAATCGTGCTGTGCTCTCAAATAACTGCTTACCCACCCAACAGCAACTGTGAACTATTTTCTACTCTACAAACCACACAGTGTTCTTCAGATGCGAAATGAGTTGGAAATTTACTGCATGACATTCTGAGAATTTTCTCCCAGTGGACGTTGCCCACGGACCCCCCTATAGGGGCTAAACCACTGACATTAGCAATGCTAGAAATACTCCTGCCGCAAACTGTGGCTTCTGAAGCTTCATGGACGCACACGGACACATGATTGTGTGAAACCCTAATTGGTCAGTCACAAAGTTCTACAAATAAATCTAATTACTTTGCTCTCTATAGAAGAATGTTGTCATTGATTGTCATTACAATTCACTGATGGTTCACGATGGCTCCACACATTGAGGTCCATGAAGACTTACTCTCCCAAACACTATAAGGGCCATGATTGCCCTTCGCTACTCTTTTGATGTGATTTAACATCCATCAACCATTGGCAATCCTGGCCAAGAGAATGATGCAGTGTGCAGTTGTGCCAGCAGGTGTCACTGTGACTCATTGTTACATCCCTATGCTGCCTCGTAAGTGCGGCCCTTTAATTATTTTGTATGCTAACGAGTTTCCCTCTGTTCGCCTGAGTCGTGAATAGAATTTGGGTTCATTTTCCCTTTGGCTAACATGTTGCCAGTTTGCTGCTGTGCTGAAGTTAATCTTTGAATATTGCTGTGGCATTTGTCTTGGTTTGTATGCAGCACTTACTAGGCTATATTTTGTTGTTTGTCGTGGTTGTTGCCGTGCTGTAGGGGCGCACATTTTCCGATTGTATTTCTGCGTGACTCCCGGTTTGGAAGCTGGTTTTATGGTGTATTCAAATGATCTCGGAAGTTGGAATATTTCCGACTTACGAGAAGAAAAAATAATTTGAACGTGACACCCCGGTGATGAGATGGTGACGAGTTAATGACAACGATCTAGGAAATCCGACATTCAACTCGGGCACCTCCTGAGGTCCCCAAGATGACTGAGGTGACGAAAAATGCATTAAAGGTAAACAGCTGAGCATCTGTAAACATGAGAAAGATCTGGCGCTGGAGAGACCCGTTGCGTGATGTATGTAGTTTTTCACCTTCTGCGTTTTCATCTTCAATCGTATTTGCATACGCTATTTAAAACATTTGGAACTGCAAATGCTGATCAGAGGCCAGCCAAACAAGCATCAGCTTTCTGTGGGGGTCCGTTTTTTTGCCGCTGACCATTTGACCACCTTTACCGTAACGAACGGGGGACCATCGTCACAGCAAACATCACGCATGACCCCCCCGAATAGAATACACCATTAGTTTTGCTTTGTGGAAGCGAAGTCTATTCGCGTCTTTAATACGTTGCTTTTGTTGCACATGATACCCGGAAGTTAGGGTAAACGCGGAGACTCGTGACAGTTGAGAGGAGATCTAGAGGCATTGGACTGTGGAGGCACATTTCAGCGGGGTTTTGGTTGTGGATACTTTGGTATTGTTCTCATTCGGGAAGGTTGGTAACAGTAGTTCCAATGCTTCTCAGTACTTTTATCAGTGGACTTGCACTTTATTCTTATTTTGTGTGTGTGGGTGTGTTTATATTGAGTTTTTATGCGAGTAAGCATTTAATTGTCTCTATGCTGTATTGTGTATGTGTATATATATATATATACAGTATATCAAATAAAGTTTCATTGAATTGATTGATCTTTCTCATTTCCTGGTTTTCATTTCCTTCCATTGGCCATGTCTTTCAGAACTACACCCAGCACTAGACTACCTTGAAATCCCTTGACTGATATAAATGTTGAGAGCAAATGTTCCATATTGTCTTGAATATGGTATTGTACTGAAAAAATTTCAAGATTTGAACATGGCTCTTATGAAAATTGTTCATTTGCACGTGGCGTACCACAATATTGATGCAATAAACATGTGACAATCCAATATGTACAATTTTGTTTTGGAGTATTGAAACCGATCAATTGTAAAGTATTAGACTCACTCACAAACTCATTTGTCTCAGGGAATACAAATGTACACCTGTAATACTGGACTGGCTCTTAAATATCCATTCTGGTGCTGAAGGATGAATGAGTCATGTGCTGTGAAGGTATCACATGGTTAGTTAGTGGTTGACAAGTCGGCATATGGAGAGAGACCGATATAAGGTATAAAATGAGGGTCAGCAGAAGCTGGACACTGATCCAAAACGGAGAAACGGACGAATATTATATAAATAGGCATATGCACACACAAACTCACACATGCGCTTATACGCGCACACACACACACGTGCACAACACAATGAACAAACAACGTCATGGGATATTTGCCCACATTTTTCTCAGTTGTATCACAGTACTTAGTGTAGCTAAAACATGACTACCTCAGAAACAGGCTGTGCAATGATTCTCCCCAGGGTAGGAGAAATCCTCAAGAAGCTTTCACTGGATGGCTTTTGCTCAGGAAAAGTCTGCTCAAAGTTAATCCACAGAATGGCAATGGAAGCTAATTCACCAGTCTGAGGAAAAACAATTTGAGACTTTTTTTGTTCTGTGTTTTTTTTTTTTTTTGATTCACAGGTAATGGATTCCAAGCATCAATGAGGCACATTTTTTTTCCTTCCTTCTCAGGGAGATTGGACACTTCAAATGAGCTATTTCATATGCTCATTCAGTTTCAGCCGCCATAGTGATATGGTGATATCGTATGCAGTAGGCTGTCAATCCAGAATGGTTGTGCATTCACATCATTTACTGAAGCAGGGAGCAGCAACAATGCTATTAATATTAGTTTATATGAGTGGTGTACATAAATGTGTGTATGCATACACCGGATTACATGGTATATGCTCTTGGCTATCAGTGATTCTCCAGGTACTGTTATTGCAGTATGTTTAACAAGAAGGGATTCTAACTAATGCTTTATCATGGGAAATGTATGGTGTGTGCAGTATTCCAAATGGTGATCACATATGGATATCACATAATATACTGGGCTGGAAAGGATCAGAAATACCAGAGAGCCTGATTCACTGAATTATACTTCACAATGTACTGCTGTAAATCATTCACTATATATATATATATAAATTGATTGAATAATTCAGTTGCTAAGAACTACTGTCCTTGGAATAATATGGAGGATAATAGGAGTCAGAAAAGTTAATGTAAAAGTATCTTGGTGGTGGCTTCAAGGTTAGCTAATACAAACCCAAGGTCCACTTTTGTGAGGATATCAGATCTCTTGTTGCTCTCATTTTGGTGGTCTTTTTGGTGTTGAGCTCTCAGATTCAGTGATGGGCTTAGGAGCCCTGAGCCCCAAAGAATGACACTGAATAAAGACCTAACCTAAATCAATAAACTGAGGTCACCTCTGGTAGGGCATGAATCGAAAGGAGGATAATAAAACATTTAATAACTTTTCAATATGGATATCTATTGTTGTAAATGTAAGGACCAACGTATCACTTTTTAAATTCCATAAGGAAAACTATGCAAGTAACTTAAAGTACATTGAGTATAATAGGTTTTCAAAATCCAATTAAAAGAGCAAGAATTCTGTCTTCTTTCAATCGGGGAAAACGTCATATTGTCTTAATTCAGAACAGAGTATGAAAGCCTTCACTTAAAGACAAGTGGGGAAGACATTCTCTAATTTATAGCATTTTACATCAAGAGCTGTCTTTTATGCAAGTACATTATATTTAATAGATCAAATTATAGATGGAGGAAGACATAATCAGTGCTTGTGCTCAGGTGAGTTATGATTCATGGGCATAGCTTATTTATAGGTGTGTGTTCGCTGCGTGTGTGTGTGTGTGTGTGTGTGTGTGTGTGTGTGTGTGTGTGTGTGTGTGTGTGTTTGAAAAACAGGTGTGTAAAACGGGGTTTATATACCGTATAATATGTGACAGGTGCTGGTAAAATGGTCCACAATTAGCATGGGGTCATTTTTTTTTTTTTTTTTTATAGTTTATGAAAGTACAAATCCTGAGATTTCAAATTATGTCTCATACACTGCAATCTGCAAATATTTGAAGAAGATGTTTTGAATGTTGGTACACCTTAAAACACTTTCTTGAGAAAACGGCTCTCAAAGATTTGCAATGATTCACACATCAGGCTGGCAAACTTAATGGGCGTGAACAGTAGCTGGCTAACACCACCCCCAACCACTCCCCCACTAGAGTATCTGTCACTGGCTGTCAGTTGTAACTAAGGCAGATATAGGGCCCTATCTTGGCGATCTTGGCGCTTGGTTTAAGCGCATGGCGTAAAGTCCATTTAGGGCGTGTCCAAGTCCACTTTTGCTATTTTAACGGCGTGTTTTTTGGGCGCTAAGCACGGCGGAGCGTGCAAGTGGGCTGAACCTAGTCTCTTCATTAATTATAGGTGTGTCTTGGGCGTGACATGCAATAAACCAATCAAAATGTCATATCTCATTCCCTTTAAAAGCCTGCTTTTCCACCTTGGTGGATTGCTTATATGATGGCGAAACAGACATGCTCGTGCGTGTTTAGTGCGATCAAGGAATAGGCTATATGGATCAATAGTAGCCTATGATAAATATTATTCAGACAAACCATTATGAGTTCCCGGTAATTCCCGACAGTGCTGTTATTCTACAAAATATATGCGGTTAAATTTAGTTAAAGGCACCTGCAACAGCTGAGAATAAGCTACCAATGGCTTCCGTCTCACCTTAGAAAACGCCAAATTAGCCTGCTTGTTTAACAAATTGTAAAAGCTTCATCCGAAGTTCATTACCTGCATTCTAATTTTGATTAATAAAATAAATAACGTTATTTTGCCTTAATGATGACAACAAATACAATAAAGCTGTCAG
The DNA here is from genome assembly GCA_029718625.1 of Synaphobranchus kaupii. Lineage (NCBI taxonomy): Eukaryota > Metazoa > Chordata > Actinopteri > Anguilliformes > Synaphobranchidae > Synaphobranchus > Synaphobranchus kaupii. The sequence goes on from CM056385.1 coordinate 536,309, forward strand.
GTTGGCAACCCATAGGTTCACGCATATTTTCCCTTATTTTATAATGTCCTGCTTATGGATATGGGACCAACCAGTTTTACTGGTAGCGTAATGCTTTAAAACAATCCACTTTCCCAGGAAGACCGTTAAAAGTACGATTTACAGCAGGGGAAACAGACCTGCTCCTCTAAAGCGCACATGCAGATAATGGTATTTAAATTAATTGTGAATTAATTGTAACGTGCTGCAAATTTGTTTTCGTTTCTAATTAGACGCTTAGTTCTCTTAAAAATATTTTGTTCAGTTATGGAATAACAGGTGAAATCAACGGGGTTTTAATAAGCTGAGGGTATGGAGACCTTGTCACTGTAATTTAAAAAATATGAAGAATAACTAAGGTTACAATTCAGTTAACATGGTGACATTTACGCATCTCCGTTTTTTAACCATAGGCTATCGAAAAAAACCTTATGCATAGCGAATCCGCTGTAGCCTAGGCTATTTGAAAAACAATAAAAGCAATATTCACTGGACAAGGTTTTAAACTTTTTTCAGTCACAAACCATTCTATTTATTTACAGGCTGTATTCCTAAATAAACAGACCTGTATTGTAATGACATCTGAAGCACATTTTCAAAACTCCGTCTAAAAAAAATGTCCGTCTATTGCAGTGCGCAAGTTTTCCATTGAATGACAATTCACGCATTAGGTGTAAATGACAATTCGCGCATTAGGCTTGATATAGGTGTTATCAGCTCCTTTTTAACGGATAGCCATTGTCCCGTACCATCGCACATCGCCTGGATGTTGATGGAGTGGGCTGAGAGCAATGTAATGTGGCATCGTTTCCCTTCGCTGAGGGAAAGGTATGTGGACCTATGGAACCTTTTATTATTATGCATTTTTGACATAGCCTACACAATAATAATATTTCGCATTGTGATCTAGATATTTTAGTCATGCTTGCGCGCCCTGTGTGTAACAGACAGGAGGGTACGCGCGTTGTGCACACGCCTATGTAGACGCACTTATATGCGCCGTTAAAATAACATGTAAACAACTGCGACATGACTTTAGACCAGGTTTGTGGTGGTTCTAGCGCAAGCGCTTTCTGCTGGCTCAAGATAGCAATACGCCAGAAAGAATCCTGGCCACTCCTCGTCTTAAGACCAACACGCCCAGTTCACTTGTAATGGGCGCAAGAATACATGGTAGTTAAAGGACGTGAACGCAAGGCGTTATTATGAACCATGCGCTGGGTGTAAGATAGCAAAGACACTTGCGTTTGGGTTAGCGCCGCTTTGCGCCGGGTGTAAGATAGGGCCCATAGCCTCCAACCAGAATTTTTTCTTAATTAGGTAATTTTCATGGATCATTTAACCACGAAAGGCACATTACATCAGAAATAGCTATGCATGCCATGAGTATCATGTTCACATTGTGCTATATTACAGACAATTACATAAAAAGGTAGCAAAAATGTTTTGGAATCATTAATGGACCTAGGCCTACATGTCAATAAATTTCCCAAAATAAGCATGTGTCTGTTGTCTGCTGATTATGATGTCGTGTTCATTCTCATTTTATAGATTCATTCTGGAGACAGTTTTTGACTACAAGAGTCCCGGAGTTTCTTTTTCGAAATTGTGGTCCAGTCACCATAACAATTAATCTTAAAGTATTTTCCTTGTTTTCCCTCTCGTCGTCGTCTTCCCCAGCATCAGATTCACAATCAGAATTATTACCATCGTTCATGAATAGTATGATAAAGGATTCCATGAATTCTCCATTGTCTATGCTTCTCCCAGCAGCTATTAGCATATTCAGAACAGTAGCAGCATTTCCAGCGGTGACTTCCATTTTGATAGTGAGTAAATAGGTAAACAGAGCAGGGCATGTGAGATTTATTTAGGTGAGGCACACCAAAATTCAGAGTCAATTGAAACTAGGAAGGTGTTAATGGACAGCTGATAGTGTGCACCCTCAAACTCAAAGTCCGCCCCCGGCAAACATGATTTTAACAAGCATATTTGTCTTACTTATTACAGGTATTTAGATATCTTACATGTGTTCTATATTATATTAAGTGACTTCTAAAATACTTTAGTCGTTTTTTTCCATATAATGAAAGTTATTTTTTTTGTTTTCACCCATATTTTACATTACATTAGTCATTTAGCAGACTTTTATCCAAAGCGACATACAATAAGTCCATACAGAAAGGTCATCGAAGTAACTACAGAACAGATGACAAAGCCCATCCTTCACAACATAGCAGCTATCTCTAGTAATGAACATTGAATGTAGTTCACAGTAAGCTGTGGGTAAATCAGCTATACTACAATTCTATTCTAAATACTATTATAAACTATATAACAAACAGTTAAACAAGAAACCCAGGGAACAAGTACCATGAGAAAGGTCCTAGATTAGTATATCAGTCAAGGTAGAGTCTGAAGAGGTGTGTCTTCAGGCCACAAAGGAACGCAGGCAGTGTTGGAGTAGACCTTAGGGGAATGGGGAGTTTGTTCCACCACTGAGGAGCTAGGGTGGAAAAGCTCCTCAGTCGGGACGAGCGAGAGCCGTTGACACGGAGGGGGGAAGTGTGAGTTGCCCTGCTGTAGAAGAGCAAAGTGGTCGAGCAGGAACATAGTGCTGGATTAAGTCTTGCAGGCAGGTGGGGCCTGTCCTATTGGCTGCAGTGTAGGCCAGGGTCAGAACTTTGAACCTGATCCTGGCTGCAACTGGCAGCCAGTGGAGTGACCTCAGCAGGGGGGTGACATGCGAGAATTTCGGGAGGTTGAACACAAGCCGGGCAGCTGGATCAGTTGAAGAAGCAGAATGGCGCAAGCTGGTAGGCTTTTGTGCCGTACTGCGAATTGCAGAAGTGTGATTTGCGAACCGTTTTACCAGCTTGCGTCACATATAATAGTTTATATTTAGGTCAATGGTTCTGTAATGCATGTGCTACTGTACATACACAGTTGTGTGTGACTGTTTAGTCAATTTCCACACATGGCAGTAATATTGCACCTTCTGTTCACTCCAATGCCCATGATCATGAGGGTAGCAATTGTGTCCACAACTGGAAGTAACAGAAATGACCTATCGATTCATCACTTGCCTGCCAAACCAAAGTTCATGATGGTGAAGCTTGGTATGAAAGAGGCATCAATTCTGATGGATTGGATCTGATTGAATAGGATTTCACCGATTTATACACAGGCTAACTTGGAGTTAACATGCTATAAAACAGTAGTAATGTCCTTTCTGTGTTACCATGGTAGTGCGACGCCTTACTTAATCCAAGCTTTGTTTATGAAACAAGAAAGCCTGAGTGGTTCCTCTGTACTTACAAAACCAAATTTACAAACCATTTAACTCAATAATTGTTCTTCATAATTCACCCTCTCATAAAAGCACCTTGTTTGCCAGAAATTGGACCTACCCTATACTTACCACCCAATATCTCAGCAGCTTCCACTTAGTGATTTCACTGATATTTTCCTGTTAGATTCAAGTTAAGGCTCAAGTTAAGCCTCATCATTTGTCACCATGTACTCAATATGACAGATGAATGTTGCTTGTATTCTCAGGCAGTTTGTCCACACCAGGAATTTCTGCCATGTGCTAATTTTTTGACACTGCATTGTTTTCAGCTTGGTGATTATTTACTGTTACTATACGTTTTATACCCATGTTCAGGTTTTTTGTTGCTTCTGTGATGTGTATTTAATTTGCATAATTGCAGCAATGGCCTTGTAAGTCTCTGTGGATAAGAGTTTCGAGCAAAGAAACAACAAATACATAAATAACTTCATAAAGACTGGATGCCCTTATCAAATTTATAGTGGTATTCCTAAGTTTACCCATGCATCACAATATAATATAGTAATTATTTACACACCCAGATACAATCTGTTTGCTAAAAGTAAATTAGGCAATCACATATATTTTACTGAAATGTCCAATCAATCATCTTATGTGGTTGTGTTTTTTTTTTTACCATGTCAAGTTGGCACTAATTGGAAGAGAGGTCAATATCTTACTGATAATGACTGGTATATACCGTGTGGAGGTGTGGAATCTTGTTCAGTGGAACTAATGTAACTGCAGGAACCCTGGTTTTGTGCAATATTTGTCAAACTACACATTCATTCTGTGCAGATTGAAATTAAAAATTTTAAAACTGGCCCTGGTTGTGAGCATGGAGAGCTATGTAAAGCAAATGCATCTGAATGCATAGTAGATATCTGAAAGTGCTGCACAAAATCTAAAGCAAAAATTATGCCACAGTATGTTAAGATACAATTAAGAGCCAGGAAATTAGCCACTGACTGGTATGGGTTATTTTAAATATATATTTTTTAAACTGTTGATAGTAAAGCCAAACAAAATTTTTGAGAGAAGGGAATGTTCTGATGTTTTTCCACACTCAGGAGCTACCACAAAAATCTGTATTAATAATGAAAGAATTCAGAAAGATTTGATATGATATTAGGTTTTGATATTTAACTTATTACATACCCTCTGAATCATGGATCAGAAATGTTAGGTGTCTGTCTATTCTTCTCCTACCATGTGACCTCATCAAATATTTAGTGCATTTTATAATCTGTTTTGGTCCCCAAAAAAGGCTTACAGCTGTCTTGGTAATAATTAAATCCATTACCCGCAAGTCTATGAAAGTATTGTCTATTAAAGAGCATGAACCTAAGAAAATTACTTTTGCTGTGAACTTTAAATCTGAGCAATTCAAGGACACCAAAGACAGTCTGACATACTGTAAATTGATGAACTCATGAATGTGAAGGTTCTTGTAAAATTAAAGGAATCATTATCTCTATAAAATTGAGTAGAGATTTAAATCAGGTGGATCTTTCTGCAAGACAGTGATCCCAAGAATACCAAAAAATCAACCAGGAAATGGTAGACTGACCACAAAATTGCAGTGGCCATCTCAGTCTCAAGACATGAACTGAACTAACATTACTGGTTTGAATTGAAAAGAGTAGCCCAGACATGCAGAATGTGAAGGAGCTGAAAGATACTGTATGAAGGAATGGTCAAAGATCCCCTCCCCCTACACATACAGGTGTCCACCAGTCTCATAAAAGACTATAGACAGTGGGTTCATTCCAATCACTTATTTCATTCCCTTTCAAGATTCAGTGTTCATTTATTGTCTTGGCCAATCCGTTGATAACGCTAGTAGCGCACCATCTGAAACCCACACACAAAACCCTGTATGATGTTCAAACCTGTCTCATGCTTTCCGATTAATTCTGGTTTCATTGACAATTCTTTTTTGTCCAATATAGGACATTATATATCCAATATAGGACATTATAACCTTCACAACGGTGTTTGCAATGTCTTGTTGGATGCTTTAAACAATTACAGCTGGGCGTAACAGCTTTTCTAGTTTTATTAGTTTAGTTTTACGCAAACAACATAGAATGTACATTCGCTCGCCGAGGCATAATTGTTGTTTTCCTGCTATATTTGCAAGTTTTTACTAATTTACTCACATTTTTATGGGGTAATGTTTAGAACAGGTATTGTGTTTTAACATTTATTTAAATTACTTTTGCAAACCATCTCAAACTAGCTTGAAGCCTTGAATGATTGAATGAAAATGACAGGACTTAACAACAATGCACTATATGTGGACATCAACAAACACTGGTCCAGCTGCCAAAATAAATAGGCTATAACCACTTTTTAAAGGAGACTATTTGCATTAAAAGGCTTCACAAAATCAATCTGGTGCTGGTTTAAAAAAAACTTTAGACCTGGAAAATCTGCCAATCGCCAGTGCCAAATTATGGATGAGGTCATCTTTCTGAGCGGTTTCAACCAATTGCAGATGCTTTATAATGGACAAAAAATATTTTATTCATTTTATGACAGGTTTTGGATAGGTTCTTGGACCCATAGACATCTATCCCCCTATGCTGAAAGTAATTCCCACTTGAAAATGATGCAAAGTGTTACGACTGAGTACTGGACTGGACCCAAACGCAAGACAGACTCGGTGAAAACTCCACAGGGAGTGTATTTATTAGGCAAGGCAGAGAAATGCGGGGCAGCAGACATGCAGGAAATGTAGTTAAATCCAGGCAGGGGTCGAAGTCCAGTGAACATGGCAATGCAGGATGGGAAAAAGCGAAGTCCAGGAACAGGCAGGGTCAGAACCGGGGAATCCGTCAGAGCAGGGGATCAGAAGGGCGAAGGACAGGAGCAGGGCTAGGACGAGGAAGATCAGGTGGGCAGGAGGGCTGGAGCAGGACAGGGCAGGAACAGGCAGGACTGAAGCAGGCTGGACAGGCAGGCGAACAGGAACTGGACGAAACACAAAATGAATGAGAAAACACAATTCAGGTGCGGGGAAGTGGAGACACAAAATGGAGGGAAAACATGGAATGGAAAAGCAGTATACACTATAGCCATTTTGGAGAGATTTTGAGACACTAATGGACAACAGGGTACACAGCCTATGTCTATGATCCAGGAAATGTATAGAATTATGTAGGGGTTGTGTTACGGTTTGGAGAACCAGACGCGATGAAAAGGATTCTAAAAGCGTCACACGGAAGTACCCGCACCAGGGGATTGGTAAACAAAAGAACGGGAGCAAAACTTCCCTAGCACATGCCAAAACAAAGCAACCTCAAAAGGAGACGAGTTTCGATAAACAGCGAGAATGAATAACAAAAGAACTTCACACACTAAATCATTAGGCGTAACAGGAGGTAGAGAAACTCGAGAGAACGAGTGAAGGAAAAGAATAGAAAAGAAGACCTGTTATCCAAAGCTCTTGTGGCGAAAGAGCTGAACACAAATGGTAACAGGTAAAAAGAATAAAAGATAAAGAAAGATTGGAAAGAAAAGAGAAAACCCATCTAACCCTAATTCTATAACCGGACTTGCTGCGTTTCTTATTCGTACAAACCAGAAATGCACCGACCAAATTTCCTATACCTTACCGACTTCGTTGTCAACATAACAAAGTCAATATCGAAGTGAGGAAATGCGGAAGTCCTGAGGTATTTATAGCCGTCAGGAAACGCAAAACAGGTGTAGGGAATAATTGTCGGGCAAGATACGAATACCGGAACGGAGGTGGAAAAAATCCGATAGAGCGTCCTGACGACGCCAAAAAGGAAACCAAAACATATAACCGCAGAAAACAACGGAGACTGCCAATAACCATGACAGTTTTACCTGTTTTATATATGTAGCTCTCAGTATTTCATTGCAAACTAAAGAAAAACATTTTTCCAAGATTTCTTTGCTTTTGTAAATGGTTTCTGTGATGCTCACACCTGGAGTTTTAAAGCCTTAATTAGAACACTCCCTAATTAATTGATAAATTTACCATCTGCGCGAAGGGGTTACGGACAGTCCAAATAGCTAAATGCTCCTCGGAGGAGCGAGGAATGAGGAGGCTCCCGGGGGATGCTTCAGTGAAAACACAAGTGTAGCCTTTGCGGAAGCCTTTTCTTGGAACGTGTGAAGTATATAAATTATCCACATCTGCCACGTGGCTGGTACAAGCACTTCAATCCATAATGACGCTCATTTCTTACGACTAACAAAAGCCATGTTTATTCATTAAAAATGGAACAAGGAACGCATTTGCTGAATGCATGTTGCCTCCATTACATTACATTACATTACATTCATTTAGCAGACGCTTTTATCCAAAGCGACGTACAGTAAGTGCATACAGAGACATCATCAAGATCACTACAGAACAGACAAGACAAAGCACATCCTTCCCATAATGTAGCAGCTATCCCTAGTAATGAACTTTGACTGTAGTTCACAGTAAGCTGTGGGTAAATCAGCAATACTACACTTCTATTCTAAATACTATTATAAACTATAATAAACAGACAGGAAAACACAGGGAACTAGTAAACACAGGGAACTGATATTCCTAGGTTAGGATATCAGTCAAGGTGGAGTCTGAAGAGGTGTGTCTTCAGGCCTCGATGGAATGCAGGCAGGGTTGGAGTAGAACGTAGGGTTATGGGAAGTTCATTCCACCACTGAGGAGCTAAGGTGGAAAAACTCCGCAGTCGGGACGAGCGAGAGCCTTTGACACATTCCTCCATCCTCGTATCTCATCCTTGCATCCTTTCCTCATGTCCTCCCTTGGGTGGAGCTAAGGAGCGAGGAAAGGGCACGACCAAAGGATGCAAGGAGTGAAAATAAGCGATTGGAATGAACTGAATGACTCGTAGTTTTAGTTTTATGTTTGTGAAGGAAGGCTGCACAGTACTGAAAACAATGGTGCCAATATTTTTGACACCTATATATTTGGGAATTAAGATGATTTGTTGTTCATTCAAAATGTATTCTCTGAGCAAGTGTATTAGTAGATTTTTACCAGACAAAATGTAGCCTTTGCGGAAGCCTTTTCTCAGAACGCGTGACGTATATAGGAAGGCTGCACAGTACTGAAAACAATGGTGCCAATATTTTTGACACCTATATATTTGGGAATTAAAATGATTCGTTGTTCATTCAAAATGTATTCTCTGAGCAAGTGTATTAGTAGATTTTTACCAGACAAAATGTAAAAGAATGAACACATAAGCATTTTCATGAGAATAGTTTAGACAACCCTGGATCTGGAGTGACGGTGATGTTGCTGTTGTTCCATCTGAGCTTGATCAGAAGGGTTTTATGGATGATTAAAAGTCTGAGCCTGAATATTGTGTATGGTGGATCACAGAGTGCCTCCAGCACATGGTCATCTGCATTCATTACGCCTGATTAATTAATATTAATCCAGTTATGTAGTTATAGGAGTGTATGGAGCAAAAACCAGGACTGTCTACAGCACTTTAGGACCAGGGTTGCCTACCCCTGGTTTAGACAATAAACCTTGCTTTTGTGAATACTTGTGAAAGAGATGAGTACCTAGGATGTAGGATGTAGATAATTAGGTTTGTATGGGTAATTGACAGTTATAGTAACATAATGACCGATTTGGTTCATATTGTGCACTGCCAAAATGCAATAATTTTTATAATATATACAAATGGTTTTGTAATTATCAGTTTATCAATGTCTAAACTATAATACTTTCTCACAGTATATTTTAAGAGGAAAACATTTAAAGTTAAAGACCAACCGTTAAGAAAATTCATTCTACCATATGACTTTATTTTTAAATGGTGCTGATGAAGGAATCAATCCACTGTGAAAAGATAATTATTTTTAAATTGTTCTGTCACTTCACATTCTTTGTTATATAAAAAAGACACTGCCATGCCTACAGTAGATTTGTGTACAAAAATTAATGGTGCTTTACAGTTCATATTGTTGCAATATTTAACATCTTTAAGTCTGTTATATTTATTTGATTTATCCTGACAGCACTGGGTAATGCCTCCTTCAGATATTAAATAAACAACTTAAGCCTAAATTCTGGAAAATATTGAATAAACAGAATAATATGTTAATCTTAATTAAACATGTGTTATTCACTGAGAACATTCAATTTGTGTTAGCATTAGGTGGTTGATCCCCAACTCAGTCATACTCTGAAGACAAAAAAGACAATGTTTTCTGGCAGTCCTTATTTCTGCTTCTGAATAATGCAAAGGCATTAGCAAAATTAGAAATTTAGCATTATGAAATTATGAAGGAGGGTTTCGACTTTCACGGCAAGGCATAATGAAATCTGTGGCATGAAATCACAAGTGAAAATATTTATCAGTATCTGGTTTTGTTGTTTTCAAGTGATTAAAATAAATGACATACCCCAAGGTGTGTGTTGGTCCCTGTCTCCCAAGTGTGTTAAGAAGGCGAGTTTCTCCCCACCAGCCCAGTTCAGAATACACACATGCAGATGTAATTAATTTTATAAGTACAATGGCCTGGATTTAATAAACATTTGCCCTTAATTTTGGCTTATAAATAAACACTAGTGTTACTTTAGTGAGCACAATGCTCGTATTAACCTATCTGTGTTCATCAAGAAAAAATGGTATTACTATCTTGGATAGTAATTGAAAAACATAGCTTCTGTATACAATAGAATAGGCTATTATTACATAATAATAATATAACATTAGTTCCCACTATCAGGATATGAGGCAACTCACATTTTCAATCTCTAATTAGTCCTTTTGTAACACAAAATAGTTGTACACATGGGTACAATAAAAATCTTATATTGGTGGTCTCTTGGACACCCTGGGAGTCACTATCAATGTTTTTCAAGAGGTCATTAACTGTATACTTACCCTTACAACTCAGATTCCTGACAGTTTTAAAAACAGCCTCCATTTCCATCACTGGTAATTGCATACGAGTCTATGTTTTGGTAAGACATATACTCAGGGATCTGTAGGAGCACTTAAATGTGACAGTATTTCTGTTACCTGTCTTGTTATCAGGTGCTTAATGCTTGCTTATTAGCTGCTAATACATAATGATCATTATGTGCTAATGCACCAGGCACAGCAAGACATGGCAAGCACCAGGTACACTGCTGCAATGGTAATTTCTTTATTAAGTCAAATCACTCTCCCATTGCAGTGCTCTCATTTTGTCAATTTTATGCGAATAGCAAAGAAAAGTGGCTGTCTAACCTGAACATCTTGCAGAGACATTAAATAAGACTTTCTGCCATGCATTACTCCATTAAAAATATTTAAGGAAACTGAACAAATGCCATGCCCATTTTTTCCTTGCGCCAGACATAAAACGGAGTCGTTTCTACTTTGTAAAGTTGAATATACGGCATGCTGGCTGAAACGAGAAGTTAATATATGGAAATTGGCTCTTGTTTTTACGGCTTTACCAAGATATTCGCAATGGTTGCATTGCTGCATAAACTCTTGCAACATTGGAAGAGTGAAAGCTCTTGAGACCCCCCCCACCCCACCCGTCTCATGCTGCTGTCATAGACTGGACACCTGACCACTGCTCCAGGTGCCGTTTCCACCAGCAGACAGACTGTGCAATCAATTACAGCAGATATACAGGTTGGCACGTCTCAACAGTTTCACAGGCCTCTCGGCAGACTGGGGGCCTTTTCATTAGCTGTGCCGGCTGATTCACGCTCAGAGGCCACCGTGTCTCTCCTCACAGGATCAAAGGACCTGTTTATCCATGGTCTGATCCTCTGTCCCGGTCTTCACTGTAAAAGCTCTACAGCTAGCCTTGCAGAACAGGGTAGGTGAGGGAAAACATGTATGTCTGCTTTAGAGAAAACAAACTGTTGACTTTTTATCACAGTGTAAAATCGGATCTGTGTTGTAAAATCAGATCTGTTTTAAATTTAGTAATAGTGTGTTGTTGTGCTGAAATGGTACTTGTTGTTTTTAAGAGAAATTGAAAGGCAGAGCAAAGGCTGTGCTGTAATAACTTGAGTTTTGTTCTTATACAAATTTTCTTGATGTGATTAATTATAATTATTCATTATTACTAATGCCATTGTCACTGCCAATCTGTGATTCTGATTTGAGGATTAACATTTGCAATGGTTGCATTGCCGCATAAACCCTTGCGACATTCAAAGAGTGAAAGCGCTCGCTTGTCTGGAATTCCTTGAGTGGCATCATTCAATGATGGCATCATTGTCTTTAAGCAGAGAAAAATAATGGCTAACACCTTAAATGACAATACACTTATTCATACTTAATAATGCATTAATAAAATATTTTTTTCTGTTAGGGAATGCATTGACCGTTGACCGTTAGTCTAACATTCATAAATATTGCCAAATATTTTTGCAGTCTGGCCAAACATCCCTCCTTTCCAAGAATTATTGACATTTCCTCATGATCTGTGTTGTATTTTTATGTATAATCTATTAATAATTAATTAGTGGATTCAGGTGTCAAATAAGGGGGAACAGGGGCCCATAGATCAGGTGGTGGAGCCCTGCAGACGGAAGCCAATCTGGCAAGAACACCAGCAGCTGAGATTAAAGGGAAGAAAAAGAGAAGAGGAAGAAAAGAAGATGAAGCTGACAGCATGAGAGGCTGGACACCCGAACACTGGACAAGGGCAGAGGCACTTGGAGGACAGGCTCTCAGCCCAAAGACTGGTTATTTTTGGAGAAATTAAGATGCTCAAAGTGGACCAAAAATAAGATAACCGCAACAACAGACAGGGCAGCGGTGGAGCCATTATTTAAAGGGTGTCCTGGAAAAATGCGATAAACCACATTCATCATTTTTTAAAATTTAATAGCAGGAGATTTTCATTCCGTTACTGACCTCCTCGAGAAGCCAGACTGGAAAATGTGATAACCACTCTTCATTGGGATCAATTAGCCTTTCTTACTCTTTCTCACGTACACAAACACATGTGCATATGTGCATAGACAAGAGAAACACACACACGCTTCATTTCCCACAACACATTGCATGGATAGTTATCTTTTTCCCCAGGAGTCTCCAGTTTTCTTTTGACGTCACACAACAGAGACAACATTATGCTGCCTGAGGTCGATATATTAGTATCAGTACAGGGGAAAAATTCAGATCAAGGTTCACTAAATAGGCATATCAGTTAAAGCATTGTGGACAACAACATGATTTTAATTAAAAATTGTCAGGACATGTCTGGTCACTGGAAAAAAGTAATTTTGCCAGGTGGCAACACCACCTTCATTCATTTTCAATGAGAGGCGACACATTAATAACACGGCGAGGACGGCATATAAAATATATTCATAATATATACAGTATTTATGAATAGGTTTGTGCTCCTGTACAAGAACAAGAAACTCTTCAGGGTTAATCAGAACACAGTTGTATCTTCATAACCGGGTAGGATATTTGGTTTCATAAACATATTTATACAAGAGATTTTGGAGCAAAAAATTAGGTGTCGACTAAGCCGAAAGTACATTGGGTACTGTACATAGCATTGAGTACAAGCATTTGTAAAAAAAATATTGTTTCTATATCTGAACATGATTTTCGTAGCATGTATAAACAGTGCATTCTATGCATATTCTAGATGGTGACTGTGGCAAGACGAGGGTCGTAAATGCTTTGGGCTATTAATAGCACCCTGCTATTTTATTGTCCTGCAGTGCAACTGGAGAGGCTGAGGTTTTCGCAAATGGTCACCCTTTTAAACAATCCTGTGTCGAAATTTCTGGGATTTTCTTAAAGCTGTAGTTTATAATTTCAGAGAAACATGAATACTGTAATTAGGACAGATATGACTACCACTAGGGGGCCAATGTGGATCGTGATTACAGAATAAAAAACGGCACTGAAGATAGCTGACTAGCCCGTTCTGATCAATACGAACAGGGACATGTTGCTATGCTGCTGCAGAAATTCCCACAAGCTTCCTCAAACAATCCATGGCAGAGAAGACAAACTAATAGGCCTACTCCTACTTTTATTTTTACAGTAATGTCCCTTCAAAAATAAAAAAACAAAGCAAGAATGCATCCTATTTGATATCATATTAATTAAGTTAATCCAGACCCCTTTCCCCAGTCTCACAGAACATTTCACAAAAATAGGGCGATACCAATAAAGCTAGGCTATATTTAGTAGCCCAACCCAAATACAAAATGCAATCTTACGTTTTCATAATTTGTGTATTTTATTCAAACTGGAATATAATCTTTACAAATCATATCGCAATCCCAATATCCGTCAGAAAACATACATATTTTCCCCAACCCGTTCAGCCCCCTCACACTGTCTGTAGTTTAACAAAAAAAACATATTACCAGGACATGTTTCCTTTCCATGGGTTCTTATGTTCATCATATCATTTGACTCATTTTACTCATTGATTCTGTAGTGGAGAAAGTGTGGCTTTGTAGGGTTTTGATGTGCTGGGAAGTCCACCCCATAATGATGTAGCGCCCGTACATTATGGGAATCAACATGTGTCAGTCATGTGATCCTGGGCGGAATTCCCAAAAGACTGTGCTATGGTAGTAACGTAACTATCTCTAAACATATAACAGTTCAACAATATTTACAAATGGGCTACACAGGCTGCATGCTCTCACCAGGCAGCAAGTGTCCAAAATCAGACCCACATCCAGATGGCAAAAGGGGTCTTCTCCTCCTGGTCTAGTCTGGTTCCTCCCAAGGTTTCTTTCTAGCTAAACCAGGGAGTTTTTCCTTGCCACTGTTGCCATTGGCTTGCTCTTGTGGGGGTTTAGGCTGGGTTTTTTTCTGTGAAGCGCATTGTGACAACTAGTTGTGAAATGCGTTATATAAATAAATATTGATTTGATCAGATTAGTAGCAGCGTCGTGATGGTCGTGGTGTTGACTAGCATCAGGTTGCTCAAACTCTGGTGATGCAGATGGAGACGGTATTTATCCTCCTGGATCTTTTAACCCCGCTGCTCTGTGACGGTCCTCTGCGTCCCCAGTTACGGCATCTTCTCAAACATTGCGACGTCCATGTCTCCATGTAGGCTGAAGATGGTTGCCAGGCAACAGCATGCGTCTTCTCTCCAGCGCAGCTCCCAGGATTTCTGTACAGGACAGTGACATCTGCATCTCCACCTGTAGGGGAGACACAAACAAACACAGCAGCCAAAACATGGCTTTTTCTAATTTTTTCAGTGTGAGATTAAGCTAATTCACCAAAAGGTGAATTTTGTTATAACCCTTTTTACTCACCTTTACCAGGGGTGCCAATAATTGTGGAGGGCACTGTATATGTATAAATATGTACTGTATATGTATATATGTAAAAATCATAATTTGTAGCTAGATCCTCACGTAGCCTACTGCATTCCATACATCATTAAACTTGAGTTTTGAATGGTGTTTTTTATTGCTAATATTTACTTTCAGCAATATTTTTCCAGAGTTTATCTCATGTGCAATACCATTCATCTCGATGCTGTGAAGGAGAGGGACTATTCCCTACTGACACAATATGTTAACCACAGCAAATTGAATTGATATTTCACTAATTTCAGTATGAGATTCTTCTGTTGACAGGACATAAAACATTTTTGCTTTATCATTAAATTGACAGAGACTTGACGTGAACAATGATTGATTAAAGGGTTAAATTTCATATTTGAGATGAGGTTTTTTCCTTACATTTTGGGAACTGTTTGTGTAAGTATTCAACCTGAAAATAACATTTGTATTATTGGTTTTTGAACAAAAAAATTATTTGGCCCACATGGCACACTTTTGTGTGCAGTATCATATTTATGTAAACTACACTACAACATACTATATAAGGAAAATGTTAAAAAAAAATTTTGGTCTTGTCACAAATGACTGCAGCATTAACGGAATACCACTCCAGCCACCCTGACTGACCCACTGTTGATTTTAAAATGAACAATATGACACTTTAATATTTTACTCCTATTGTGCTATGGGCTTAATATGGACATATAGAATAACGGTGGTAGTAGGCTAGTGTCTTTTCAGCAGGCCTTCATTTCACCCCTTCTTTCTTGAAGTGTGGGCCCGATGGCTCTTAGCAGGTTTCCATGGCAACTGGTCGTAGTCATACGTTAGTCTGAGGACACGGACGGTCAATGTACAATTTAAATGAATTCCCTAAAGGTTGTCCTTGGACAGCTACCTGACCATCCAACAGGTCAAAATTACTTTCTTGTGATAATAAAAATAATAGGAATCACAAGAGATCACATCTCTGATCTGCATGTATTTTTCTTAGAATACATAGTTTTCATGGCAGCTGTATTTCTGGGTTTGCATTGTCGTAAAGCATGCTTAACACTTTCATGACTATGGCATTTTACGACTACAAAGCAACCATTAGAACTATTAATTAATTAATTAATTAATTAATTAATTAATTATTTAATTAAATTGTATATTACCATGTCCACACTGTAAAATAATATAATTCATGCTATATTGCCTCAAGAGTAGAGGCCAGTAAGTGAACCAGATTACTGCAGATAGCCCCTTTCTTAATCCATGGCGCTGCTGTCACTCACAAAAATGCTCACAATCAGTAATAGGTCATATAAATAAGACTTTCCAAAGCATCCCCCTCCTTTTCTTCCCTGGCTTCCCTACCCCCAGAAAGGTAATCTTTCATTTCCTACATTGATAGATTATTCCAATGTAGTCCATACCAGAGAGCAGAAATACATCATATGAATGTTTGGCATGCTATTATTCCACTTTATCATAATATGTGCTTTTGGCCTACTATAATTCATGCTCAGGGCTTTTTTTTCCACATTCCAGCTTGGAATAGAACTGCTGACAACTTTTGTGCCAATGATAAATGTTTAAAGAAGCCTTGAGATGCTTCCTGACCGTATGGCACATGGAGAAGGACAGTGCAGTGTAAGGATTCTTGCAATAGTATTGTCAGTATATTTTTCTCAGAATCATGTTTCTTTGGAAATAATCCCTTATATTAAACGTGATTGAATATATATAATCGAGCAATAATGAAAGGGAAGTTTATGTTCCCCTCAGGAGGTAAAGGGATGACCAGAACCAGTGTTTGGGGTGTGCATGGCATGTGTGACTGACAAAATGAACAGTTACTTAATTTCAAGTTCAGCTGCTAATACTGGAGTTGAATAAAAGGTTGACGCATATACACTGTCCGGCCAAAAAAAAAGTTGCAGTTGCACCAGTCATGCAAGATCTTGGCCAAAAATTAATGCAATTAATGGACGGAAATAAATGTTGTGACGTTGCATAAGGTTGTCGAAACAATGCCACGACGAATGCGCGCCATAATCAAAGCTAAAGGCGGTCCAACAAAATATTACAGTGTGCGACTTTTTTTTTTGGCCGGGCAGTGTATATACGACGCATATTGAATGCATAATGTGTCCTTCACAGTGTAATGTAATTTAAATTAAAAGCATCAGATCATAAATCTTGTTGACTTTAGTTTAAGGTAGTACGATGGATAAGAACCTGCATTGTGAGTCGAAGGGCAGTGTGGTGCATTTCAGCTGTCATCCATGAGCTAAGTTATTCACTAGCCATTGCTGGCAGCTAACTGAAAAGTAACTTCTTTTGCCACAGTTTTGTGTTTTTTGTCATAAAAACATGGCATGGCGGAACTATGGAGTGTCTTTGTTATTCGATATTGAGTGACACTGTGTTAGATTTGACATACGGGTTAATTCAGCGGATGGGAGGGACAATTAATTTGTTGGTGTAACAGAGAAAATAAATAAATTTGGCACCCAATGTGGGGCTGAACATATCCAATCCACCCCTAATTTGGAATGTCCAACTATCTGCAACTGCGTTCATGTGCGAACCCCACTGGGGTGACATCTGTTTTTCTCCTCCGAAACACGTGGTGTCGCCAACTGGCATTCATTTTTAAAACTAAACATAGTTTTTATTAATATCATTAAAACTGTTTTTTTAGCCTGGGCTATTAACAATAAATTAGTGGCTTTTGTCTGAGGAGTATGTCCGATAATGGAAGATCAATGGGCCTCATTCACCAACACAAATTTGTTATTAAAACTTTCTTAAAATTTTTTTACAAACATTTCGGGATTAACTTATGTTTGCATTCTGAGCTTCTGTTGTACCAAAGAAAAAATCCCAAGTAAGAAAACATTGGTGAATGCCAGAATGTTCATAAAAACGTTTTAAAGAAAGTCTTAATAACAAATTTGTCCGTAGAATGGTTGGTGAATGAGGCCCAGTGTCTTTACTGTACTTTCACAATCACTTGAACACTCACACCAGAACCTAGGGTGTTGCCAACACATGCCTACGTGCGTATTACCATGACACTTGATGATGAAGATGCTGTGTTCAGCTCTCGCGGCTTTGCTAATTGGAAAGCTCCACTTGAACATGACAGGAGTGTTCAGAACTGTGCCTCAAAGCTGAGGCCACTTAGTTTATTCTTTTCGAAAGGGCAGCAGAGGATAGCAGTAGAATGACTGCTGCATCCTAGGCCTAAATCAGCAGTAATAATAAAGTATTTTTCTCTCTCCACTTTTAAAGGTGGCAATGTAGTGTAACCGTTAAGGGCCTGTTTTTTTTAACTGGGTGTGCAACCCAGTTGAGTAAGACACTTAACCTGAATTGCTTCAATATGTATTTTGTGTTAATGTTATATAAAGGATAGGAAATTACTGTGTCGGTATACTGTATCTGAATCATTACATCTAATAATAATAGTAATAACAAGCATATCAACTTATTGATCTTTTTGTAAGCCAGCAGCTATTCCTCTGGTCTAATCGCAACAGAGCGATGCTCAGCTGTAATGACATCACAGGTGCTGACCAGCTCACTACTGAATGATAGAAGAGGGCTTGCAAGATGTGCAGATTTCAATCTGTGTCCCATCTTTAGCTGACTATGACCGGGAGTCCACAGTCACAGGGACACTATTGTCTTTGTCCTTCTAGGAGCAGGTGGGTTGCAGTTGGCAAGGGTTCTTTGTGTTAGCTCCTGTCAACAATGTACAGGCACCAGCAGGCGCCTAGCTGTCACCATTGAGAGATAAACCGCTCCTGCAATCTGTGCAATCTTTTCTGTACTATTGCGTGACCTGTAATGTGGGGGGGAAAAGTCTAAAATAAACCCATCAATTATTTGGTTGCGCGATTATGCTGCTTCTTCCTCTTGGATAGATTGTTATTTGAATTATAAAAACTGAAACTGGTCTGTTGACATATTTAATATGAGCCATTGTTTGGTTCCATTTGCCACCAGGCTAGCGAACACAAGGAGACAATGATACGCCTCAAAAATATCAGCCAAATTTTGCATTTGAAATGCATGTAATTGTTTTTGGTTTTTTTGCTGAATGTGGCAGCATGACCATGACTGTTGTTAGTCAAATGATAAAATATGGAAATTGCTGGTTCCATTTTGTGTCAACTGCAAACGTATTTAAATAATTATTAAGTCTGGTAATAAAGAAGGCTGTAGGGGAAGAGAGATGACAGTGAGAGGGAAAAGCATTGTCATGCAGATCACATCTCCACATCAAAACTTGCATTGTTTCAAAAACAAAGCTGTTCATTTCAGTTTATGATATGCATCAAATATATCTTCTGACTGCAGCAGTTGTACATACATTATCAGAAATACCTTTCATTCAGCTTGGTAAGTGCTTGTTTTCATATTTTGTAATGAAGATAGAATCAGGAAATGTTCCTTTGTTTTAATTCAAATGTGAGAGTGAAAACAATCAGGACACTAAGATGTACTGTAGCGGTTGTTTTTGTACACACACCCACCAACCACCAACTATCATCAATGGATTTTAATTTGCTGAACAATTAGATGAATGTCCTTCTCTTAACAACCAGTGTTTACTAGCCCCCGTTCAGTCATCCACATACAATGCTAAGTGCTCTTGTTGGGGGTGGGGGTGGGGTTGTTTGGGGGCAGAGATTGGATTGGTTGATATTTGCTTGTAGATAACAAGAGCTGACACAGATGGACATGCATATTTATCAAAACAGAAGGAAAGAAATAAATGTGGAATCTCTTGAAGACTCATGAGCCACAATCACGCTTGCTCAGTCTGCTCACGTCTGAGTGACGGTCCACTTCCGGGGTCTTCATTACGAAGGCCACACGTCCTGAAGGCATGAAAGGATCGGCGTGTTCCAATTTACGAGTGCTCTTTCAACTGCAGTGCCCATAACAATGGGATGTTAATTATCCTGGACGGAAATTATCTGCAGAGTTAAACCAAATCATTCCCCATGTTAATTAAACCTCCATAAAGGTAGCAAATAAACATCTAGTCCTCATACCATAAATGGCTGCCATGGTTGGTGGCAGTGGACCAATGTTTTTACTCACCCTCAATCTCTGTTAGAGAGACAGCCTGTTTCACACAGTACAACCATTATTTGTTATTGTCAGAGAATATTGAGAACAGTTATGCATTTGTTTAAATGAGCAATAATTTGATTTCAAATTTGTCTTTCAAGAATCTTAAGAACCAATTAAATTAAATCAGTTAAATTCAATTAAAAACCAATTGGAAAAACAAATAGAGGAATCTTCAAAGATGTCAACTTTGCAGCAGTTCATAATGAGTTCTGAATGCGTCACAGTTCTGCCTGAGAGCCACCAGAGGCCGCCAGTTCCCCATTCATAGTGTTTTCTTTTCCTATCTCTCCCTTGTGATTAGCGTGTCATTATTGTATTATTGGTTTAGTCTCATCTGCATGTTTTCTCATTATTTCATTCCACTCACCTGTGTGCATGTGTATTTAAGTTCCTGGTCCACCATCATTCCTTGCCTGGTCTTTGTATCGCACTGTTTGCCAGCCTCCTAACACTTTATGTTCACTGCTCTGTGTTTATATTCCTCATGTTATCTCCTGTTTATTGTTTTGTTACCTGTTCCCCATTAAAAATATTTGTGTACACTTACCTTTGTTTCCGCATTTACTTACTCTTACTCTAAGACTTGTGACAACGACCAAGCCAGCTATGGACCCAGCTAGTTCAGCCAAGTAAGGATCACCCCGTCAAGCTAAGGTACCATGCCTTGCCATTGCTATACAGCATTCAGCGTAGTCTTGTGTGCCTCACTCTGTGCCCACCACCAGCAGTCAAAAAGGCACCACCTCCAGAGCCTCACCTTCCTCCGCCTGATCATTATGACGGTTGACTGGAAAAGTGGTAGGGATTTCTAACGGTGCTCCCTGGCTTTTGAGTTACAACCATCCAGTTTCCCTAGCGAATGCTCCAAGGTGGCATTCATCATTTCCTTGCTCTCGGGCAGGGCTCTTGCCTGGGCTACGGCTATGTAGGAGCAGTCAGCGCCTGTTTTTTCTAGTGCACAGCTATTCCCGAGTGAGAAGAGTAAAGTTTTTTCCAACCCGGAAGTTGGCTAGAACCAGGGAGAAGACTGGTTTCCATTCTGCAAGGTTCGCAGAGTCTAGTTGATTATTGTATTGATTATTCTGCTGGCTGCTACTAATGCCTTAGGAGCCTAAGCAGTCTTTCACGAGACTCTATCGCCTGGAGAGTGAACGACTGATCCAGGAGAGGCTAACGCCTTTCCTCCCATATTCTGACGAGTCAGCTAGCACGTCCCATTCTGTCTGCCTCTCGCACCCTTGCTTGTCTCCAGTGGTCATTCGTTCAGTTGGATTTACAAGCTTTCATTGACTCTGGGGCCTCAGGAATTTTTTGGCTGTTGAGAAAGGCATTCTCCTAGTTTTGTTACCCAGTTTTATCCATTTTCATTTGGTAGTTTTACCTGAACTCCCTCTAGTACTTGGGCATCCTTAGTTGGCGAAGCACAACCCTAAAATTGACTGGTCTGTGGGAACTATTCTGAAGCGGGGGTGTAACTATTCTAATGACTTTCTGACTCTCTTAACCAGTTCCCTCAGCTCCTCACCACCTGCTGCTCTATGACTCAGATCTCTCCCATGTGCCCCCAGAAGAATACTGGGACCTCCACCTAATCTTCAGCAAGCACCTTGCCCAGGAGTTGACACCCCGTCACCCATACGACTGTTCCATTGAGCTTGTACCAGGTTCCACTCCTCCATGGGGTAGGATCTTCTCCATTTCGGGTCCAGAGACTAAAGCTATGGAGAGTTACATTGAGGAAGCCCTTGCGCTGGGACATATTCACCCATCTCCACTGAGACTTGCGACAGAATGTGTTCTGAATTGCCTTTATAATGGTCTGGGTTCTATTGTTTATATGTGGATCATGGTGTCAGCCAACTAAGTTTCTGGATAACTTGGGACAAGTAAAATTTTCTGTTCTCCAAAGTGATCTTAAAGTTTAGCCAAATATGAGCAACATATCCCTAATCTCAAATCTGGTAAATGGCAGGCTGCTATGAGCCTGAACCTATTAATCCTACCTATAAGCAGCCTTTGCCATTGTGGGACCATTTGAAAAACCAATTCTGACCGAATACATACTTTGGATACCTGTTTTAAAAAAAATTGTAATTCTTAATTTTTTCATCTCTTCTTAAAGTAGAAGAATCAAAGCTAGAAAGTGAGGTATCAGTTGATGAGTTTGAGTAAATATTTCTGGAGATATGACTGATTTAACATTGTGTTTTTGCAAAACTGGCTTTAAAGATTCTGTTGTGAATTTTACCCTTTCTTAAAATACAGGGCTCTATTTTCCGGCAAGCGCATGGCGTACTGGGCGTGGCTACTGAATTTTGCAATTTTCGGACCAGAGGCGAGAGCAAACAGCTCACAGCGTGCTGCGCAGGTTGAAAATTGGCTGGGTTATGCTGAATATTTATCAGTGGGTGTGCTTCAGCTGGATTCAACCATGGCTAATCAAATTACCTCTTTTCAGTACTTTTCATGCTGCCTTCAAGCGCTGTCGGAATTATCGGGCTCAGGAGCGTGAAAATACATGCTGAAAATGTCACTTCGCCAATGCGTTACCTCACCACCCGCCATGCGCCAGCCGGGAAATAGAGCCCACAGCCTCAAACAAGGAACTATTGTATGAAATTGTTATTTGGGTTGTCCTTACTTGTTATGATGTTTTTACTCTAATTACTTGAATAAGTTTGATTGTGGTAGTGTTTAAACTATAAATTCATAAAAATATGAAAAAAGACATCTCAGGTTTCACCTCTGATTTAGCTTTAAAACCTTATCCTTTTCCATTCTTACATTTCCCTAATTATTTTGGCATGGCCTCCCCCATCTTCATGTAACTTCAAAACATTGACAACAGCTCTCCCTATTGAAATATAGCAATAATACTTCAAGGAGTGACCCTACATTTTTCATAGCCCTCATCAACAGGTACTTACTTCTGGCCAGGTAGCTATCCCACAATACCCTGCATAAGAATGCTTGGAGGAAAATGGCTGCCTACTGTCTCTTATCTGCCCACTGTCTCTTTTGCATCTCAGTCTTGGAGGACGAATGGACCCGCTGTATATCTTCAAGTTGTAGATGATGCTTGTTTTTGTGCTCACCTTTGTCAGTTGTGACAGTTAGGAACAAGACCATACCGTTTCAAATGCTGGTGGAGTTCAATATGTTTACACACATGCTGTGCAATAAATTATGGATAATCATTTGAGATATGTGGTGCTGTAATGGCGACATGTAGTCCAGCTGTCTCTCGTGTTCGTGTCTGTTAATTTGAATGTATTTTGTTGTGTCGGGCTTTTTTCTTTTGTTTTTCATGCGCTGTGTGCCAGTTGTGGTGTGGGGAGGCGGGCTGGAGATTTTTCAGGGCATTCCTGCCGCTTGTTTTGATGATATTGGCGAATTGTCTCGCCGGAATAATTTTGTTTGTGTTTGTCGTCACCATGGAGATGCATTCGCAACATATGCTTGGGAATGTCCATTGGATCTGCAGCAGCAAAGTTTACCATCGCTCTCCACCGGAGTTGAAGATGTCGGGACTGATCCGGGAGTGCAGGAAATCTTCAAAAGGCAACCAGGGAATGGAGAAGGAGAAGATAATGTGGGGGAGAAGTGAGGCGACGACTGGGAAGGTTGACGCAGTTTGGTGGATCCGTTTCAACGGTGTACAGAGACCGCAACACTGCGTGTATGGAGAAAAATCGCGGAGGTGCAGTTTGTGTGTTGGACTGCTTAATGCCACTGGACATCTCGGGACAGCGGGGACTATTTTTAATCATGGCAGCATGGCTGTATTCCACTTTAATTCACTTGATTAATGAAATGATATTTGATATGTTTGTTTGTGTGCTGTGGGTCTGCCCCACTGTCTGTCTTTTTGTGGTTGCTGGGGCTACAACTGAAGTTCCCAAACGGGAAAATAAAAGTTATTCTATTCTATATAAAACGGAACATATAGTTCAGCTTATATTTAAGATATTGATTAGGTAGCTATACTGTGCAGCCATCCATAATACAAATCAAATGATAAAAAAATCTTTCCCAATCCATTCTGCTATTTAGCCTACATTCTGAAGATGCATGCAGTCAGCTGTCTGGTTCACTTGGCGATAAATATTAGCTGCGCAGCTGTTCTGGCTGCAGCTTTAGCCATTAGCTTTCTTTAGTAAGCCAGGTGCTACCCCTCTCCATCTCTCTCTCGTAACAAGGCAGTCGGACCAGTGTAGCGTAGGCCTACAATTCTTCCCAGCGTATAAATGTTTCCCACTTCCAGGTCCGTTGCTTGACTGTACGTCTCGTTAGCTACTAGCACCTAGCACTGAACTGATCATTTTCGATGTATTTGTTCAATTGGCCTGTAAATAAACATTATTAGCGAGTTCTACACTCGCATTACGTAGCACGAATGCTAGCTACTGACCACGGTTGGATTCAAAAAGATAGTTTGTCTTTTCATAAACGTGCATTGCTCAACTTCCCGCTCGTATTTGAGCATTGATTGGCATTTGCCAGAACTGCCAGATGGCCAGTCCGGGCCTGGGTGGAGCTAAAGACTGAGGAAAGGACATGTGGAAATGATGCACCGAGTGAAAATAAGTGATTGGACTGAACCCAATGAGTTTCATTTTACAGATCTTGCATATCTTAACAAGGGGGACGATTTTCCCAATTTCCCTTAAGAAGGGGGAGCAGCGCTCCTCCGCGTTCAACGACAATTCGAACACTGGGGGCCCTATCTTGCCAATTTTGGCGCTTGGTCTAAGCGCATGGCGTAAAGTCCATTTAGGGCGTGTCCAAGTCCACTTTTGCTATTTTAGCGGCGTGTTTTTTGAGCGCTAAGCACGGCGCAGCGTGCAAGTAGGCTGAACCTAGTCTCTTCATTAATTATAGGTGTGTCTTGGGCGTGACATGCAATAAACCAATCAAAATGTCATATCCCATTCCCTTTAAAAGCCTGCTTTTCCACCTTGGCGGATTGCTTATATGATGGCGAAACAGACATGCTCGTGCGTGTTTAGTGCGATCAAGGAATAGGCTATATGGATCAATAGTAGCCTATGATAAATATTATTCGGACAAACCATTATGAGTTCCTGGTAATTCCCGACAGTGCTGTTATTCTACAAAATATATGCGGTTAAATTTAGTTAAAGGCACCTGCAACAGCTGAGAATAAGCTACCAATGGCTTCCGTCTCACCTTAGAAAATGCCAAATTAGCCTGCTTGTTTAACGAATTTCGTTTGATTATGCAATGAAGCAATGAACTCATGTTCAAGCTTCATCCGAAGTTCATTACCTGCATTCTAATTTTGATTAATAAAATAAATAACGTTATTTTACCTTAATGATGACAATAAATACAATAAAGCTGTCAGGTTGGCAACCCATAGGTTCACGCATATTTTCCCTTCTTTTATAATGTCCTGCTTATGGAAATGTGACCAACCAGTTTTACTGGTAGCGTAATGCTTTAAAACAATCCACTTTCCCAGGAAGACCGTTAAAAGTGTGATTTACAGCAGGGGAAACAGACCTGCTCCTCTAAAGCGCACATGCAGATAATGGTATTTAAATTAATTGTGAATTAATTGTAACGTGCTGCAAATTTGTTTTCGTTTCTAATTAGACGCTTAGTTCTCTTTAAAATATTTTGTTCAGTTATGGAATAACAGGTGAAATCGACGGGGTTTTAATAAGCTGAGGGTATGGAAACCTTGTCACTGTAATTTAAAAAATATGAAGGACGAAGAATAACTACGGTTACAATTCAGTTAACATGGTAACATTTACGTATCTCCGTTTTTTAACCATAGGCATAGCGAATCCGCTGTAGCCTAGGCTATTTGAAAAACAATAAAAGCAATATTCATTGGACAAGGTTTTAAACTTTTTTCAGTCACAAACCATTCTATTTACTTACAGGCTGTATTCCTAGATAAACAGACCTGTATTGTAATGACATCTGAAGCGCATTTTCAAAACTCAAATGTCCATCTATTGCAGTGCGCGAGTTTTCCATTGAATGACAATTCACTCATTAGGCTTGATATAGGTGTTATCAGCTCCTTTTTAACGGATAGCCATTGTCCCGTACCATCGCACATCGCCTGGATGTTGATGGAGTGGGCTGAGAGCAATGTAATGTGGCATCGTTTCCCTTCGCTGAGGGAAAGGTATGTGGACCTATGGAACCTTTTATTATTATGCATTTTTGACATAGCCTACACAATAATAATATTTCGCATTGTGATCTAGATATTTTAGTCATGCTTGTGCGCGCCCTGTGTGTAACAGACAGGATGGTACGCGCGTTGTGCACACGCCTATGTAGACGCACTTATATGCGCCGTTAAAATAACATGTAAACAACTGCGACATGACTTTAGACCAGGTTTGTGGTGGTTCTAGCACAAACGCTTTCTGCTGGCTCAACATAGCAATACGCCAAAAAGAATCCTGGCCACTCCTCGTCTTAAGACCAACACGCCCAGTTCACTTGTAATGGGCGCAAGAATACATGGTAGTTAAAGGACGTGAACGCAAGGCGTTATTATGAACCATGCGCCGGGTGTAAGATAGCAAAGACACTTGCGTTTGGGTTAGCGTCGGGTGTAAGATAGGGCCCTGGGTCTGCTCACTTTTTTTTGGCATACCATGTGTTTTTAAACCGGGGGTTGTGGTCTGTCTGTGTAGCGTTAGCCCACAAACTTAGCCACCGTAACGTTACTATGTTGGTTGCATCTCACATGAACATTAAGGGCTGGATTCAGAGATGGCCAACTTAAGTCACGCGCTTAAGTGCCTCTCCTCCCAGGTGTCACTCTCTCCTCCTGCACGGATTTAACGAGGGATGAGATACGTCACATTCTAACCTGCGCTACGCAGGTGTGTTTCTCAAAATGTGGCACAGGGCATGATATTCTAATTACCTGTTTCTTGTACCTGCCCCCTGGGTTGCCAGCTTTCTACTAAAAAAATGTTTGTGGGTATATATTTTCAATGTGTCAGTGACATTGCCTTTAATAACTGCTTTTGCCTTTGTAAAATCCTGCATCCTAGTTGCTCTTGCGTGATGGGGTATAGGCATGCAGTGAACGTATTCATCCATCGCATTGATACGGTGGTGTAACACAATAGCCTATATGCGACGTCCAACTCAATTTCAACAATAATTTGGGTGAAACTGTGCTGATACGTATCGTCTCTCTGTCAAAGCGAATATGATCCAGACACTATCTATCAATTAATCCATCTAGTATTGGTCTGGTATGATATACCAGATGGTCAATCATATAGCCTACTTGTACATATTTTTCTTTTCATGACAGCTCTTTGATAATTGTAGGCTAGGGTTAGGGTTTGATAAAAGTAGAAAATAAGACTAATATAATTTTCACAGAACATGCACTCATTCGAATATCCATTTTTGTGAAAGATGCTGTATTTTTCATAATAATCTATTGGCGGCGCTAGACATGAACTACCTTTTTGTCCAAACAAAGAAATGAGGAAACTCTGAATAAGCGTATCTTGTACGATTTGCAGACACGCCTCATTTTCATCATATCTCCACCCCGTGCGTGTAATGCTGCGTATATACTGCAGAGACGCTTAAAACAGCGGATAAGTCAAATGTCTGAATCACAAATAGCTTAAGCTATGCGGAATTTCGGAACTAAGTCCCATTTGCGCGTGCTTATCTCAACTCTGAATCTCTGAACTCTGAAGTTATCAACTTGGCGCAGATCAAACATTTACAGTTTATGACGGTTAGCTTACACTCATTTAAAATAAGTAAATACAGCTATGCTAGCTTACAACAAAAAAGTTAACATACAGTATTACATCTAATGCTAGCTATAATTTGTATAGCTTTGCCAAGATGAAAGTGAAATAAAAGAACCAGAAACAAAGCTAGATGCGTTAAATTGTTGATGATCTAGCCTGCCAAGGTGATACACTTTTTGCCCCAGGGTTGCACACGCATCCTCTTTTGTTTACAAACAAGAAATGGGTTTATTGGAGTCATGTTTGCACTTTAGAAGGCAATGAGCTTTGTCATGACATTCTCAACTAAACATTCTAATCACATATTTGTGATGGTACGCTTTTGGGCCAGTTCTGGAATGATCACATATTTATGATGGTATGCATGAAAGGGTTAAAAGCAGGGGTCGCCATGCCTAAATTTCGAGTAGTTACGGTAAAAAGGCGGCAGCAAAATAATCGTTCATTACAAACAACCGATCAGACGTAAACCACCCACATAAAAGACAACGTATGTAGGCTATTTGCGGGTGTCATAAGCTACTGTTGGAATTGATTTGTTCTGTCTGGACGCTGCGCTTCCGTAAACATTCTATTTTGGAGAGGAGTGGAGACAAGCAAACTCCAAGTAGATCAGAGGATATTGTTATTGAGCAAATACAAAACTTGTGAGAATGCTGTCAATGTGTTCATTCTCTGTGTATAGCAAATGTCAACAGGTCATTAAAACAACTTCAACTCTCCATATAGGCTAACAAAACAATTAATAAATTTATATTTTATGAACTAAACTAATGTGGTATCGACACAAAAAAATGTGATGTCCAGTTTTATGAACCAGAGCGAACTGGAGCTTTTGGAATGGTGACGTCCTTATAGTGCTCATCACTCTATCACTAATTAAATTACGTCCGCCTACCCTCCTTGGTCGCTCCCGCTCACATACTCTGACACACACACCTTTGAGAATTAGATGCACTCCATCACCCTGGTATGCAGGCCAACCTGCTTGCTCCAGAACAATATCCGCCATGCCTTGTCAAATGTTCCCCACTGGCTGCATACAGGCGTCTGGGCTGAGCTAGGCTTGCCTAGTCTTCTTTCTTATGTAACATAATATCTTTAATGCTGTGCAGTGGATCATAACCACTGTCAGCATGTATGCATGCAAATACCAGCATAGTTCATGATGGAGACCACGGTTTTATGTAATATTATGATCTTATCATTAAGTGCTTAATAACTATGGCAGTTCTTATATGGTTGTCATAATGTTTCTGTGTGCTTATGAGAAAGACCATGGGGATTATTTAGGGGATGATAAAGATGTTATGTGAAGTGTAGTGAAGTGTAACTGTTCAGTGAACATTGGGTACACATTCAGTGACAGCTAACTTGTGATAAAGTGAAAAATAAGTACCACAGGAGTATACTGAATGACCCTCCACCTTCAACTGCTTTTCTGTCATGTATATTTTAGACATTTATACTGTCACTTGATCAGCACTGGGACTTACTGGTTATTCTTGGCCCTTATGGTACTCCTTACTTGTGCAAATGTCCTGTTCTGCTTCTGTTATTTGGACTAGATTAATGGGTTCTGGTGTCTTTTAATATGTTTTCAAAGTGACCTTTCCATCAGCCAAGCTCACTCGCTTCACTTATGATGATGTCGACATTTGTGTCCTTGACTGCTATGTTGGCTGACTTAAATGCCATGGGTATTTTTATTAATATTTGACAGGAAATTAAATCAACAATTAATTAAACCAGGCTGAGAATAAAAATCTCAAGTGGCAAGAGCAATAAAAAAAATTTTGATGAGTTGAAAGTAGTGAAGCTTTCTGAACTTTGAGCCACTTAAAAATTAAACAAAACAACAGCAGCAACAGGAAAACTATTTGAACATGCTTTCAGAAATAAGCAAACTATTGCATAATCCGCTTTGGTGTAATTGAGGTTAACTGTGACACCACAAATAATGCAAACGGCACACCCGTTATCCGCAGAAGAGCCAACCTCTGCATCTCCTGCGCCTCCTCGTTTGTCACTGTCAGATTCTGCCAGATATTTATTTAACACCCAATTTCATTCCAATTTAACTAATCTCAGCATGGCGCATCAAACAGAGTGAGTAAGACATCAATCTACTCAAGGTTTTACTACTGAGCTCGTTGGAACACAGCCTTACCTAAGTGCTGGAGAAAGATTTGCTCTTCTGGGGATTGGCCGGGCGTACATATGCAAGGTCTTAAACCATGCATATCCCAGTCATGATTATTTATCAGCGCTGCTGACCTTGAACAAAATCAAACCTTTCATAGACAATTTACTTCTGAATAATCAGCAAAATACATGGCTCTGATAATCCATGGTGACCTTTTTATTTATTTATTTTTTTACATCATTTAAAATTCAGGAGAGAAATTTACTTAAATTCAATTTCATTAACAAGACAAATGCTTGTAAAAGTATAAATCTTTATTCTTCTGTATGCGTCATACTCCCTTATGGATGACTCCTTAGTTCTGATGTTTATTCCTTTAAAAATATAGTTCTGCAAATCTGTTTCATAAATTCAGCCACTGTGAAACACATCTTAGGGATGTCCATTTTTGGATTTTACAAATCAGAGTATTTTTGGACATATTAGCCAGTTTGAAATACTTTTCTGCTTGAATGTTTTTTTTTAATACATCGAATTTACAAACATAACACACCTCTCTCACTATTTCAGGGTAAAAAACCATGACTCTGAATACAATTTTCTGGATTGCAAACTATGATATTAGTAGGTGACCACACAAACCTGTGGTGTGCACTTGAAGAGCAGTGAGCAATGAGGGAAATATAAAACGCACAAGGAAAAACAAACATGCTGGCTCACACCTGGAGGCAATGAAACCTGTCATAAAGCCCAGGTGTAGCTCACTAGAACAGGACCTAATTCTGCCGTTTTCTGTGGTGTCCATAAAAAAACATTCACCGTGGTTTCTGCTAGATTGAACCAGGAAAGGAGACTGAAAAGATCAAAAGACACATGCCTTGTCTGGGTCTGCAGATCCTTTAATTATCCTTTTCTATAATGTTTAACAATTAGCCCACTCTTGATCATTACCAACATATACATATATATACATATATATCAAAAATATACACAAGTCACCTAAAGCATTTCAGACCATTAGAAAGGAAACGGAGACAAAGATAACGGCAGCTATGGTTGCCAGGTAACTGATAATATTATCAGTATGCATTGCATATTTGGAGTTATTGAGGACCAGATATAATATATGCAATCTATAAGATAAATAAAAATATGATGGCATGTGGTACTGCCACAATGTTTTTCCCCAGTACAATCAGTGTACAGGTCAAAGACTAACACAATTATAATAACAGTTTATGGTTATGGCTTAGTATTAAGACATTTTATTAAATTTCCCTGGATTATTTACTTTAGCGTCTGTGGCCAGGTAATAAATGTTTGCAATTCATCAAATGTTATTGCAATTTCATTACATTACTAAGCATAGATTTAAATGAATTAAAATAGTTTCTATCAAATTATCCAATCAGTAACACAATGTTACCATTTGTACCTACAGTAATCAATTGCGCTCCCTTTTTTTTTGAATGTCAGGAGTGTAAGATGATGTTGAAAAGAATTATAATGCACAGATGTTTCCAAGAAATAATTTGTTTTTAATATTTGTATCCATTTATGACGAAGGTGATGTAAAAAAGTAGTGCTAATTACAGATATTCCTGCAGTTCAACATGCAATTTCTGTAATGTTTGCACAGTTATCAGTCGCAAAAGATACATTTAAAAACAAAATGACAAAAATACTCTCAAAATAATTACCTGAAATGTATTTTCAGAGGCAGGCAGCATTTGTTTTGGTTTTGTGTAAATCTCTACCCACGTTGGAGCTGACCCTGCTTCCTCTCGCGCTCATATGCTCTGTGTGTTTGGCAGCGCTGCAGAGGGATTTCCTGCGTAACATCTGTGTCTGATGGTTGATGAAGTGCGGGAAGTGAAAAACAGAAACATCGCAAAGATTCCATACATGCCTACTTTCTTTTTCCCTGTTACTCGTGCAAATGAAAACCTTCAAAAGGTTTCTTGTGCTCATGCATCTTTTGGTGATGTGAGCGAAATGTTAAATGTAAACAAAACATGGATGGAAGTCAAAAATAAATAGAAATAACAGTAATCATATCAGTAGGATTTAGAGTATGATCAGCATCATTTAGATTTAAAAGCAACAAATTAAATGAAATCGTCCATAACAAAAAAAGTGGCATTTTTTCAAGTCCCAGAGACAACATTTATTTTTACCATACCCATTTAAAATGCTTAAATGATAGCCTGGAATAGCTGACATTGTTTTAATATGCTGGAATTTATGCTTCTGTTATTTTATTGTCATTTGTAGTGAGTTTCAAGGCTTTCCCAATGAGATGGCACCACTTTAAAATAATGCTCCTTAATAAAGGTGAAATAACTCCATCACCACTACATAAATACATAGACTTTGGACTAAGAGTAACGATAAAAGCTGCACAACATAAATGTCAACACTTAACCCCATGACATTACATCAAATTTCATTGCATGTGAGGTGTATGAAGGTTTCAGTATCTACACACAGGAAAGCTTCTAGGACCAAATTGGTATACTGGACAGGTACGTTTAGAATGAGTGGCAAGATATCACAAGTGATCCTTCAGCTCTGATGCTTGTAGGCAATTCAGTCCACCAATAGCGGGGCAGGGAGGAAATGAGCCAAGTTTGGAGTGCATGTCTTGAGCAGGTAGGAATTTTCATGTGACCAGGGCTCATGGCGCAGAGAGCCTCTCAATGTACTGTCGATAGGGAGGAGCAATGTACTGTCGATAGGGAGGAGCAATGTACTGTCGATAGGGAGGAGCAATGTACTGTCGATAGGGAGGAGCTTGTCATTGAGTGCCCAGTGAGAAATAAGCGGGGTCCCGAATTTGATGTGTGCTGTGATCAGGAGCCAACAGAGAGAGATGAGGAAGGTTGAGACACAAGCTTATTCTTGGAGGTGGAGCAGCAGTTACACAGACACTCCTGAATGAGTGGAAGCAATCTGGTGCCGTTGGCTGGGAGAGCAGCTGGCGGCGAACTGCAGCCATCCTGGTCAGATGGCGTGAGGGCAGTAGAAGGGTCAAGCAGGCCGTGAGGAACGGTCTCATTCTTCTTATATCGTTTGGGTGAAAGTTTGCTGGGCCAGGTTACGGATTCAATGGGACGGGAGTGTTGCAGAACTGTCCAGGGTTAGGGAGGAGAGTGCATAACCCCTAGTTTAACCTTTAAGTAATGAGTTTTTGTCTAGGCAGACCTCCACAAAGCACAGGGTAATGTACGAGGAGGACCATCAGTCAGATGGCAGAGAGAGTAGTGTAGTACCACTAGAAATACCATAAGCAGAGTGATGACATAGCCTGAGTTGCCTGGTGTAAAGATAGAACAGAATCTTCTGTAAGGATGGGGTTGACTGAACCTGAATCATCTAAACGTGAACATGATCGTTTCCTAAAATGCTCTTATGAATGATTTATAAAACATCCATCCTAATAAATGTCCGTAAAGCCTTCCGACGCCCAATCCATTTATAAATCACAATTATTTCTAAAATTGGGCACGTGTGAATGAGCTTATCAACTCCATTATCAACGCACATTGATTTTTAAAATGTTAACAGCAAGTGCGGCAGTAGCGTAGTTAATGGCCCACAACATTGCACCTCACAATGCTTATCACAAAAATAAATATGATGCATGCATGGTCTAATAGCCTACATATCTCCATAATGTGAAGGGACTGGCAAAATTTTATCACTTATGAAACAAAATGTGTGCGCATAAGAATGTTTTCACATCGGTGAGTTTCACAAGTTTTATGAAACGATTTATGCGTAACATTAAATCTATTGAATTTAGGATCAAATTCATGCACATTTTATACATAAGGGCCCAGGTAACCTGGTTTCGCTGGCTTGAGAGCCAGGAGGTGAATAAGTTCCGTTTCCCATCCACCATCCCAACCTAAGGAATAATCCCAACATGAATCCCAACATGAATCCCAACATGAATCCCAACCTAATGAATAATCCCAACATGAATCCCAACATGAATCCCAACCTAATGAATAATCCCAACATGAATCCCAACCTAATGAATAATCCCAACATGAATCCCAACCTAATGAATAATCAAGATTGTTTTATGAGCTGTTCCACTTTGGAGAAGAGACAGGATGCTACTTCAGAAAGGTGATGCAAACTTTAAATATTAATAGGAGAGAAATAAAGTAAGTAATATTATGTTATTTTAATATTATGTTGATTTTGAGATCTACTAAAATAGATTTACTAAATAGAGACTAAATAGATTTGTTTTACAATTTGTCCTATGTTTTAGGACCTATATGTATTGCATTAAGCAGACAGTCTTATCCAGAAGGACATATAATATAGGTGAAACAGAAGTGTGTTTATTTCATTAAAATGAGTATAGTGCCAGACCAACTTTCCCAAACCAGCATGCAACATCACTAAAACGCTAAAAAAGCACTAGTGCAACATAACTGTGTGAACCGGCCTACAGCAAGTGCTTCCCTGAATTGTAAAAAATAAAATGAAATAAATATATATTGTACTTATGAACAAAATATTTATTCCCATATTTCAAGGTTGAAACCTTGCCTAAGACTCTCTGCAAATTTTTTGATTTTAGTTGGTGACCGCATACACCTGCGGTGTGCACTTGAAGAGCAGTGAGTAATGACGGAAAATATAAAATGCGCAAAGGAAAAACAAACATGCTGGAGGTGTAGCATTCTGTCATAAACCCAAGGTGCAGCTCAATAGAACAGGACCTTATTTTGGCCATGTGGTGTCCATGAAAAAATTCCATCATGGTTTCTGCAAGATTGAACCACGAGAGGAGACACTCAAAAGATGAAATGAGTTGTGACCTTCCAGGTTGAACAGTGTGGTCCTTTCATTTGCCTTTTACTAAAGTGCTTTATTAACTCACTACTGAATTTACAACAAGCTGTCAGAAATAAAATACTAAGCTAATAGTATGTCTGGATATTAAAAGATGAAAATGGACCAATATAGCAGCAGTTTCAGTTCCCAGGTAACAAGTATTACTTTATTAAGATAACATGTGCAAATGTGCACAATGTAAATTAAATGGTAAATGGCAGCATAATTACATGACAAAGAATACAATTTTCTGCTGAATAACGCTCAAGTTTACAAAAGTATTAGGATGTTAATTCATAAAGGGAATCGATACTGACACAATTACTGATACTGCATGTTATCTGGTTTAAATTAACAAGATCAACATTACATGCTCTTACAAACACAGTTAATGGTTGTTTTTATCTTGTTAAATCAAGCCAGGCTTATTCAGTGCCTCAGGGTAAGCATAGCAATATTCCGTGGGCATATCTGATTCTATTTAAAATCAAGCACCATGAGTTCTGATGTTTCTTACACAATTAAATGCATTAGTCAAATTAATTGTATAAAATTAGATTGAGTGAGTGAAAAAACCCACAACAAAGTAGCATTATCCATGGGATCAGAGCCATCACCACCACCAACTATATAGTTTTATGATACATCAAACCGAATAGAAATCAAAGTTATGAGCTAAAAGGGCATGCACTGCACTGCAATCCACTGTGCTATTCAGATAAAAATGAAATGCCACTCTGAATGGAGAGTTTATAACAATTTATCCTTAGAAATAGAATAAAGTTGTAGCTGAGTTGTCATGGCTTTTAGCAGAGATGGCTGAATAATTCACAAAATAATTGAACAAAATAATTATTCATGTATGTTACAGTGCAGACAGAAAACATGTCATCACATTTAGAGAGAGAGTGCTTTGACTCACTTTTCTGACATACGGTGGGTGAATTTCATTCACGCTGACCCTTTTAAAAGTTTAATCATGGTACATTTTTCCATGAGGGGTTTCAAGTTTTTGTTCTTCTCCACAGGAGCTGGATGAATTTTTCAAAATCATGAAAAATGTTTCTGTAAAAAGAGCTACCTTGGTGTCAGAAAAGGCACTTGGCAGTATCCCAAGCTTGCCCCAGTGCTGCTAGTGGTACAGTTGATTCAAGTCAGCCAGGGCTCTTCAGGTTACCTCTGCAATGGTGTGCCAGAGGTCAAGGATGAGTTGGCTATGAGGAAGTGTTCTCTCAGCAGAATGTTCTCTGAGCCACTGTGTGCTGGTGGATCTCATTGGTTGAACGGGCACCTGCTGTTTACCTGTGCCAAGAAGCAGTGACTGGCTGCGTGCATTTTTAGAGTGAGTGTACTCATCTGTACCCTTCCAATTTAATGGAGGATGCTGCTAAAATTGGTTGGACAGTTCCAATTAAGCATTCCATGGTGAATAAATGTTAGGACTTCATAGTTTTGCTGCAAAGAATGAATATCTCAAAATCATTGCAGGACTTTCTATAACCATACACATTCTCTAACAACAAATCAAACAATGTGCTATGAGTAGGGCCAGCAGTTTGTCTCTTCTTGTTCTCACACTAATTGTTTTTATAAACATCACAATGAACCACTCGGTTTTATAATTAGTCACTTGACTGTGTCATCCGAGTGACAAGGACTTATGGAGGGTAACAATTGAAATACTAGTTTGGATCACTGCAGGTCATGTGGTTGAGTCACACAAGTGGCTCTAGCTATGAGGCAAATAATGACTTTAGAAAAATATTTGATTGGTTGATTTATTTGCAGCTGGAATCATCGTGGAGTTGCAGAAGTGGGCACCTGATTACAAAGCCTGCACATGGAGAGGTCAGAGAGATCAACAATTTATTTTGCCTTGTTAACAGAGATTAGCTTCAAGAAAATTAGCGGGGGAGGCCTGAGGACAACATGTAGGAAACCCCAGTTTTTAATGCTGATCCAGATAGTTCAGACATATCCCACATCTGTATGTCCTACAGGTGACAGGTCTATGTAGGCCCAGTGGGAGCTGTTGCTAAAATGGACAGAGGCAGATTACATGGCCCTCTTCCCCCGACACCAGTATGATTCACCTCTAAAACTAATAAATATGTCTTATTAAAACATATTAATCTGCAAAGCCGCCATCTGTTCATTATAATCTCACACTAATTTGCAACCTGTACAGAGAGGCGCCTATTATTATGGTGTATAGGTCAATACTAATATCTGAATATTATTAGGCTGATAAGGGCCTTTGTGTTCAGGCCTCTATAATTAAACAGCTTTGTATATGACAGGTTATTGCCTCGGGGGGGGGGGGGGGGGGGGGGGGGGGGAATTCCACCTGTCATATCTTTGACTTATTTTTTGTTGACAGGATTCACAAACTTCCATGTCATGTGCACTTGCACTCACTGTGGTAACAGGTGTTTACATGGATCCGTGCAGGTAGCATTGAGAGTTCATATTTAACTTTTATTTCTACGATGAATCTTTCTTATATTAAGATTAAATATTAACATTAATGTTAATTCTCCATCTACACTAATCATATTATGCAGTAAATCAATTTCAATTAAAAAATGTTTAAAATCTTCACTTTAGCATCCGAACACTCCCCACCTGGTTTTGTGTTTTTGTTTTTTGTTATTCCACTTGTCCCCTTTTTGGTTGTATAATATTGTATAATGAATAATATTGATTTAAAAAGGTTCATCAGAAAATTTCATTTTAAAGCAACAATAATGCTTCAGATTAAACCTGTTGCCTAAACCTAAAATGTACAGTTTGTGAATTGATGAGCTACAGTGAGCACCATAATTACTTTGACAGTGACACATTTTTTGTTCATTTGGTTCTGTATTCTAGCACTTTGAGTTTGAAAGGATGCAATGACAATGAGGTTGAAGTGCATATCGGATGAACCGTTTAGAAATTATAGAACCTTTTGTACATTGTCTCTCCCCCCTCCCCCCCATTTTCGGGCATCAAAAAATATTGGACAGTTTAACATAATGTCGAATCAGGCATCAGGAAGTCATGGCATGCAAAGGATATGCGACCAAAGATAAAAAATTATTACTTTATTCTACATCATGTTAAACTGTCCAATATATGTTGATGCCGGGGGGGGGGGGGGTAAAGTCAAGACTAAACAGAAAAGGTAAAGTCAAGACTAAACAGAAAGCGTGCAGGATGCAAACTTATCATAAAATTATTTTTGTTCTGGCAAATATATCTTAGCATGTGCATGAAACAAAGTTAATTGGTGTGAAAACTGTCATGGGTTTTTGGCTGTCCTTTTCCCTTTGCGGTCGTTCGCTCTCGGCTTACTTTTCCACTCCGTGCCGGGTTTTCACTCTCTCGGGTACTAAGTCGTCTCACCTGTGCTGAGTTACCTGGCAGTTATGTAAGCCCCGTGCTTCCTGCTTCGGTGCTTCTGTATTGTATTCATTTGCGATTCAGAGCCGGTAAGGTATAAGACGAGGCACTCAAGGAGACCACATTGCCCCATAGTTTGCTTTGGGGGTAACGCGGGACTTGCCTTCAGTGCAATTAGCTTTCTAGGTTCTTTTCGTTCTCTTCCACTTTCGGTCTTTCGCTCTGGTTTTCCTTGCTCTGCCTGCCGACGAAAAGTGTTGTCTGGCTGTTTCCTCTCTTGCCTGCTTTCTTATTGAAAGCGAGAGGTCTCCCTTTCCATTTTAATTTATTTTGTTTCTTATCGCCTCTTAGTTTTTTCCTCTCTGTTTATTGAGAGGCGGAGGTGTCTTTCCCTATTATCTCTCGTGTCTACGAGTCATTCTCCCGTTTACCCGCGGGGTCGCTTTCATTTCTCCTCTCTTCAGCCTCCCCTTAATTGTTACTCTCCAGTCGAGAGTGGGACCATTGTTTATTTTCTCGCCTTTTTTCCCTTTCCTATCTTCGGAGTTTCTCCGTTTTGTGGTTTCCATTCGTGGGAACTTTCCAGTATCCTACTGCTGCGTCTGGTCCTCCGAACCCTATGCACCCCCCCTCACAGAAAACAGTTGCCTGTTTCACACTCAT
This sequence comes from Synaphobranchus kaupii, assembly GCA_029718625.1. Taxonomy (NCBI): domain Eukaryota; kingdom Metazoa; phylum Chordata; class Actinopteri; order Anguilliformes; family Synaphobranchidae; genus Synaphobranchus; species Synaphobranchus kaupii. The sequence goes on from CM056385.1 coordinate 574,933, forward strand.
TTCACAGGTGAAAAACGTTGCAAAATCACTATCCGATCAAAATCGAGTTAATATCAGAATCACATTGCTGAAGATCAAATCCACCATTCACCTAAATTTCAAAATTCTAATTGTTGCATACATACAGTATGTGAAAAAAAATATTGGGACTAGTTGGTCCTCCAAATATCTTAATCTCAAACAAAACTTTTGCGTGTTGAAACATGTCCCTTTAACATCTTTAAGTCCCTAATCTTGGACCTAGGCATATTTGTTGATGTATGTAACTGTTAAATGTCCTTGTTCTGTATTTTATTATATATGTTTTTTAATGTAATGCAGGGCACATCTGCGAATGAGCCCTTGGTCTCAATGTGTCTCCCTGTTGAAATAAAGGAAATATATGTTCGTCATTGGTATGGTTTTAAAGATTGAGATCATACTTTATCAGTCTCTGTGATGACAAGTTTCAATGTAACATAATACTGGTGGTATAAGGTATTCTTGTTTAATGACAGAAACGGCTGTTCTTTCTTATTCTCTTGTACGAAGTGCTTTTTTTTGTCTGTGGTTGACACCTGTTCAAAAGTCACTGTGTTATAACGTGGCATTGTTTTTGTTTTGTGCCTGATTCCAAACACTTTAAATAAACCAGTACAACACACGTGACAGCTTTTATGTAATTTATTTGATGGCTCAAGTGTAGGATCAAGCATCTTACTGTCATGGTTTTGGTAGCCTCTTGTGGTTTCTGCGGTGCATGAGGGCACTCTTGCTTTATTTTTCCGTCGTCCGTTCCTGGTTTTCTCCAGGCACTTATTCTTTTCACCTGTCCTAGTTTACCTGCTGGCTATAAAAGCTTCCGTTTTCTGGTGCTTCGGTGTTGTCTTACAAATGTCACATTTCCGGCAAGGTATAGGCTTAGGCATTTAAAGGAGACCACTTTGCTTCATTGCTTTGCTTTGGAGTAACGCGGGACTTGCCTTTATTTGCATTAGTGTTCCTTTAGGATTTAGTTTCACTTTTTCATTCTCTGTCCCTCGTTTCTGCTCTCCTGTTCTGTTCTCATTGAGACAGTTTTTACTTTACCGTTTCCTTTTCTTTTATCTCTCTGTTACTGGTCTCTCGTATTGAGAGTGAGAGATTATATTTCCTCCTTTCTATCTATACTCAAGCCTTTGAGTTTTTTCGCCCTGTTATTGTGGGTCACTATCATTTAGTTTCTATTTTACATACCTCCGTTTAGTCCTTTCTCTAATTGAGAGTCGAAGGTATTTTCTGCCTGTACTCCGAGCCTCGCCATATTCTAGGGGTTGTATTTCTTCGGCTACGCCGGGAGTTTTGTTCCCTATTTTTTTGTGTTTTCCTTCCCTGTTGCGGACACGGTTCCGCTTTACTGGTATTCCACTGGTATTCCACTCCGTGGTTTACTTTTAGATTCCTCTCTATCGCGTCTGGTCCTCCGAACCCGACTTCCCCATTGGGATGGCAGGTATGCCATCCGCCAAGTTACGGCTTGGTGGGGCATGCCCCATACCTATACAGCACCGAGAGTTTGGCACTTTTCAGGGTTTCCTACAGAAGTAACCACAATGACCATAGACTCTCAGCCCTTAAAAACATTAACTTCTGTATGTTCTGATCTCATGTAACCACACAGCATTCAGATACAACTTCACACATCCACACAATAAAGCCCCAAACTTGGGTTATTTTGCCGTTTTTCTGCGTTGTCCAATTAAGCTTGTTCGCCAACGTTACTTCCTGCTTCTCGTCAGGAAGCAGAAACAAGCTAGGCTACTAAGAAGCGAATCAACATGCATTATAGCCTACATTCATTGCACTACAGAAAACGAAACTAAACCTAGCTGTCCGGTACCAAAACATTTCCCGCAGGTAACGTTCTACACTACCGGAAAAAAAACTCCGCTGTGCAGAAACTCACTAGCTCGCTCGCTCGCTCGTAGCCCACACATGGAAAGTTGGAGTTACGCATCCGGCAGTCCAGTGTTGAATAGCCTAACTGCTGTGCTTATGAACTCACTAGCTCGCTCGCTAGCTCGTAGCCCACACATGGAAGGTTGGAGTTACGCATCCGGCAATCCAGTGTTGAATAGCCTTACGTTAAATGTATTTCATAGAATACTAATAGCCCTATTTTAAAACTATTTCCATATTTTACTGATGCAAACTATTAGGCTGTACTAGCTATTTAGGCTGTATGTCTTTCAGCTAGAATGTGTTTGCATCTAGCCCATTGTGCATGTATGTCTCCATGTAGACTTGGTTCATTAATTTACATGCTTCTTCATGATCCATAGCTCAGGTGGTGCTGTTCATTGTATTTCATTACACATTAAATACTGCTCATCTACAAACTCTTTTAATGTAATTGTGTGCTGTCTGTAATAGGATAACTGTTCTCATTCTTGTCAATATGGTTAAGCGAATGTCTGCATACATTTCTTTGGAATGCATGTCTCCTCTCCGGGTTTATCTTCATGCATTATTCATCATTAGTTAGCTATAAAAAATAAGTGATATCAGATCAAAAACGTCTACGACGTTAAAAAAAAGCCAAGTTACTCACGCATAGCCTACATAGCGCTGTCCATAAGTTCTTAATTCCAACTTGCAAAAACTAGGCCTGCCTTTAAAAGTCTTGATATCAAAATGTGGCCAAGTTACAACTAACAATATTGCCTATCATAGCTCACACTAAATAAACTAGCTCTATTCTTTAATTTTCTTTAATGCGTTTAAACTACCTGCAATGACCAGGGGACCCAACATATGTACCTATGGAACAAATTCAAGTACTTAAAAACTGTAAATGAAGATGTATTACAAATGTTGTAGACGATAAATTAAAGTGACCTCAATATCATTGAAAATGAATCCAGTCCCATTATCAGCTCTTCCCAACCTAATCCCAACATTTTGAGTAGAAACTTGATTATGATCCATGATCAGTTTCTATGGGCGTTATTTTTTCAACAAAAAATTCAAGTATCTCTATCAATTTATTAATTGTCAAGAACTTACAAGCCCTTGAATATTAATATTTTTAGACTTTAAATTTTACATTTTAGTCATTTCTAAGGAGTATGGGAAACCAGTGTGGTAAGTGTCAGGCCTCAGATTTATGTCCTGTTCTACATGGAATAGAAAAAATGCTTCAATAAGAAAAGAAAAATTCTTATGGCAGTGAACACAGAAGAGGTATTACCATCTCCAATAACAGGAGGTAGAGCCATATTTCAGCAAAAATGTTTGTAGTTGAAATAACAAATATTACTGCCATAAAATGCATCATGTAGGTTTTTATATATTTATTTCTTGCATTGATATCATGCGCGTATACTTTGGAAGCAATGTTATGAAAACAAAACACACTTCATAATGTAATGTATATGGCTGTTTTTGAAATGAAATCACTGTTTTAGGAGGAATTTAATTACCTGTGTCTGAAATATGTGGTGCTTGTGCCAAAGAATTCCAGTCAGGCAGATGGTGTTTATTGTCGGCATTTGCATAATTTTAGTAAATTAGGATCAGATGTTTGAAATTGGGCTGAGAGCGGACGGCTGGTAATACTGAGCCACTTAAGGATGTGAGGTTGCCTTCCTCCCAACCCCCCCCCCCCCCCCCCCCCCCCCCCGTGAAGCCCTGCTCAGGGGTCAGCTGATGTCACTGGGGAAAGCACAGACACCTCCCTGGCCATCTTGGGTCCTCCCAGTTTGGAGTCCCGCTGGCTTCCTACTCATACCTGCCACATCCCCAGGGACTGGAGCCCTGCTGCTTTCTGGATCCATCTCAATTTTACTAAGCAATCCAGACGTGTTTGAGACCCACAGCTGATTCCCAGAAGCTTGTGTGATCACACAAAGGGCAGAGTGGCCTCATCCAAAACAACACATACCAAATGGTGCACTTGGACTACAACCCCTTCCTTCTTACAGGAAATATTACCAGAATATTAAAACTGTTTTGTTTTTTTTGGGAGGGGGGACCTGTTTTGGTTTGATCTGTGCATTGGTATCAGACATATAATGTGTGTAAAATGTGTTTACATAAAATCCAATCTGGGAAATGCTCTGTGGCGAATCCGATCATTTGGTTAAGAGTGCAGTTTGAAATCGATAATAATTTGACTGGCTGATCAGGGCAGCAGTGTGGTTTGAGGTTACAGTGGTATTATTGGAATGTTGACTTTCTGTTGTTCCCTTGAGCAAGGAACATCAGCTGAATTAAAATATGTCCCAGTACAGACTACATATGTCCCATCCGACCATTGCACAGGAGAGCCACAAGATATAATAAAACTACTTTCCGGTCAAAATTTAGTTAATACCAGAATCGCATTCCTGAATATCAAATCTACCATTCACCTAAATTTCAAAATGCTAATTGTTGTGTAAATATGTGAAATTTTGTTAAATATAGGGACTAGTTAGACCTCCAGAGCCCATCACACATAAGAAATAACGCACCGTAAATGTTCGAGTTCCAAAGAAAACTTTCCCGTGTTCAAACATGTCTGTCATTGATATGGTTTTAAAGATAGAGATCATACTTTATCTGTCTATGCGATGACAAGTTACAATCAAACGTAATACTCTGCTCTAGTGTAAATGCCGTTCTTTTCTTCTTCTTTTGTCCAAAATGGAGTAGACACATGGAATATCCGTTGAGCATCATGAATATTGTAGTATTTGAAATACCAAACTAGCAAAAAAAAAAAAGAAGATTTTCCTAAACAAAGTTGAACATTTGTAACCGAGGGTCATAACATGGTTGAGATACGTCTGCACAGTCGTGTTTAAAATCCGCATATTCAAATGAATGCAGATAAAATCTACGATAACTAGTTTAACCATATTTATTTAAAAAATGTATGCATTTTTACAATAGCGAAGTATTACAGCCGCCAGCTGCAATAGGTAGGCTACTCGCTGTGGAAGTCTAGGCCTTCTGGACATTGGCGAAATGGAATAAGAAACTCTTCAGTTGTAACTTCATACAGGTAAGATATTTGGTTTCTTATATATATTTAGGCTATATAAGATATTTTGTAGAAATAAACATTGGTGTCTATCTAAAACTAAAGTATATTTGGTATTGTAGCTACACAGTAGCCTACAGTAGGCTAAGCAAGGAAAAAATGCTGAATGTTTATTTATAGCCGAGCCTACTACTTTTTAATATCGGAACACGATGCGACACTTTTAGCATGTAGAAATGGTGCATTTTATGCAGTTTATTGTCTGGGACTGTGGCTAGATGAAGCTCATAAACAGTTTGGTCTAGCACCCTGCTGTTTGATTGGCCTGCTAGAACTAGAAAGGGCGATACTTTTGCAAGCGAAGCGATGAAACGTTTTAACAATCATGCGGAACTTTGCCTGTTTTCTTCAAGCTGTAATGTATAATTTCGGAGAAACATGCATACTGTAATTGCGACGGATACGACTACCACTAGGGAGGCACAATGGATAGGGCTACTTCTGTAATACAGAGTGAAATTTCTGTAGCCTAGGCCCTATAACACAGGTTACTTGATTTTCGATTTTCTTTTATTTTGTTTTAAAACACCTTTTTAAACAATCACTTTGAATCACTTGGACCTGTTTTTACAAACTATTTCCACAATGCTGATTGGTAGGCTAAACTAGGCTAAACTATTTCCACAATGCTGATTGGTAGGCTAAACTAGGCTAAACTATTTCCACAATGCTGATTGGTAGGCTAATATATTTTTTTCCACCTCTAAGAGTATGAATTAGGCTTTTTGAGAGAAGGTTTGAACCAATCTGCCCAGTAATGAGTACATGTTGTTTGAAATACAGTAGACCAACATAGCTACAGAACTGTGTTGCAGTCAGATATAAAAAACAGAATACACTATCAGGGATTTCCAGTAGAGAGCTGAAGTTTGGTTTGGTGGTGTTCAATTTCCAGTCTTGTGCAGCTTTTGACCAAGCCAAACTTCTCACTTTAAACTTAATTAATTCCAAGGGTTTTTTTTTTCTATGTGAGGTATCCATTTAAAAAAAAAGTATATTAATATATTAATTATTATAAAATTATAAAATGTACATAACTGTTACTACACATCCACTTGAACGTAAACATAATTTGAAGATTAACGTTACTGCCAATAAACACTGCACTGCACTGCTTCTGTGTGGTCGAGATTGCTGCTTGATAGGCTAGCTATTATTTCCCAAGCTATGTAATGGCAACATTGCCAACATTGCCAACATGGCTGCTATGAGTTGGTCTGGAGTAACCATAGACTGTTGAAAGGGAGTCACACATCCCTATGAACCGTTTAGAAATAATATAACCTTGGACAGTTTAACATAATGTCCTGACTTGTCTGTGACCCAACAATATCAAAAGACTCTTTAAATCCTATTTCTATTTTCTTCTACAAGCGATACTGGATCTCTATGGGAATTGTGGGGGTGGGACTAGATTTAGCTGTAAATTACACTGGAACAGTATGGAACACATGGTTGGCTAAATGGTGTGAAGTCATCAAGGGTCTGACGTATCAAACAAGCCTTAAGCCATCACTCTGCTGCCAGATATGCAGTAGATATGGATGAATAACTTGAAGGGTTTCTTCTCCTGACTTATTTTTCCATAGAGTTCAATAGGAAAATTTGTCAGGAGAAACAACCCTTAAAGTGATTAAAGGCTGACAGTCTGCACTTCAACCTCATTGTCATTGTATCCTTTCAAACTCAAAGTACTAGAGTACCGAACCAAAATAACAAAGATATGTGTCACTGTCCAATGAATTATGGTGCTCACTGTATATCATGCCTATAACAATGTGTGAATTGTCATTCAATTAAAAACACACACTGCAATAGACAGACATCTGGAGTTTTGAAAATGCACTTCAGATGTTTGGGTCATGAGACAGGCCTCGTCACCTACAGCCTGTAAGTAAATGGAATGGTTTTGATTGAAAAAAGTGTGCCCAGCGAATATTGCATTTATTTGGAATTGAATGCATTTTTACAAATGTTTTTCAAATAGCCTATGGTCCCAGGGATTCACCGCATAAGGTTTTTTTATTATTTTTTTTAACTTCTCAATGTGGTTCAAAATACTGAGATTAGTTAAGAATTCTGTAAAAAATGGTGAAATTTAAATTAATCTCCGTATTTTGAACCTCTATATATTTTTTAAATTACATTACATTACATTACATTATAGGCATTTAGCAGACGCTCTTATCCAGAGCGACTTACACAACTTTTAATTACAGTGACCAGATTTCCATACTCCAATTAAAACCCAGCTTAACTGAACAAAACTATTTTAAAGAGAACTAAAAGTCTAATTAAGGAAAATAAACATTTTCAACAATTAGAAACAAAACACAAATTTGCAGCACATTAAACAATTAATTCTGAGAATTTTAATGCCATACATTCTCTGCATGTGCACGAGCTGGTCTGTTTCCCCAGCTGTAAATCACTATTTTCAATCTTACAAAATCTGCCATCATGTTAGCAATCCACCAAGGTGCGGACACAGGTTTTAAAGGGAATGGGAGATGACACTCTGATTGGTTTATTGTATGTTATGCCCAAGACACACCTTTCCGGCTTGACTGTTCACATAAATTTTTTAATGAGGCCCATATCCGATACCAGTGTGAACCGATTGCTCTCCTGAAATGACCCGCATACGCAAATGAACAAAAACAAAAGACATCGCACCTGCACACAGCCTGCAGAAATAAAAAACAACTAAAATAAAGTCATCAAAGTAAGTTAATGTGCAGTGGAGGCCGGATACAAGTTCGTCAGCTAATGATGATAAGGGTGAGAAGACAAAAAAAACAAAACAAGGTTTTTGTGCTGTCATGGCTGCTACTTCTGTGCAGATTCAGAACGACTCGTGGGATGCAAGATCGGAGCCAGGAATGGAGGGATTGTGACGTGGGCGGTTTCAGTGAAACATGGCAAGGCATGAAACTAACCTCGCCCACTTGCCTGGACGAGTGATTCTGAGGACGGGCGAGTACCAGGCAACAAACCAGGACAATAATATGGACAGTTCCAACATTATTTTAAATCACAAAACAGTTAACGCAGCTGTCCGCGAATGATATAAAAAGGTAGCCTACTTCCGAAAGTTATGGTGTATTGTTTGTACCAAAAAAATCACTGCTTTGCACATTTACCTCTTATCTAAAATGTCAACATATTATTAGCTAATATATGAATCAGATATTAATATGAATATATGAAAAAATCGTATTTTTGTGTCCGCACTGCTCTGAGAAAATCTGATCTGTGTCACATGAGAGCAAAAAAAAATTTGATTTGCGCCACATTTGCCTGTAATGTGAACATAGCCTACGTTCAGCCCCATTTGAACCTTGCGCCTTACTTTGCTCTCAAATTATCCACCGTCTAACTAGCAAAAGTGGACTTGGACATGCCCTAAATGCATGTGCACCATGCGTTTTTAGAACATGCGCTGAGATCATCAAGATAGAGCCCTTAATCTTAATGCACATTTTTCAAATATACTTTACTGTATGAAACCAGCTGAATACATCTCTCCTATATTTGTTTAATGGTGAGATATTGCTGAAATGCATTGATCTGCCATGTGGCTTGGTAACTGGTGATACCGCGTCCCCCTAATACAAATGTATAAGTAAATAAACTGTATATGTTCTACTCTTACTACAACTAGTACTGTCAATAATGTCCAAGAGATACATACCAAAGGCGAATAATCATATCTTTTTTTTGATGATGAAAACATTAATATATTCATCATAGAAGCCATTAGAGATGTGATGCATACACTGAGCCTCTGCAAACCTTCCAAATATGATTGTGTAATTAGTGAGCAGAGCTTATGCCTAATAGCTGTTGAAAACAGAAGTGGCCACAATGGAATGGTCCAAGTACTTTCAAATGAAGCTCCAATGTGAAATGTAGGTTTTTTTTTTTGTTGTTGCAATGTGCAGTGCTGTATAACGATGCTGAAATCCGCCAAGCATGACCACTCTGTGATTTAATATACACCTCATAAGCTTGCTCCCTTGCATCTTGTCCATGAGTAATAATTACATATTAAGCCAATTAATAAAGATAATATGCATCCAGATCATATTATGTACTGTGACACTAAGGCCACTGTCCAATATAGATCACAGAATTGTGATGCAGTGTCATTTGTGCAGAAAATTATGAATATGTGAAAAATGTAATTTTCATTCAAAAACATGAAATAAATTACATATGATAAAATGATGTACACATACACCACATACACACATGCATACATGCAGATACACACACACACACACACATACTTGCTGGTCTCACATGTTTTTATAAAGCTATTGTGACCAAAAAAACGATTTAGAAATTTTGCCTTAATAAACAATATGGAAAAGTGATGAATGTATCCTTTGCTTGTGCACTGCAAAGCCAAAGACTAAAACTTTGCATCCAAAAGTACTGTAGCTGTGTACACATTAAAATGGATCCCACTCCAGGAAGTAATTTTTTAAAATATTATTGATTAATTTTATTCAAAAGAACTAAAAGTACAGCATTTTTATTTTGCGTGCATCCACCTGACAATCCTCAGAGGAATAAGACTGCAAATAGGAAAACAGCTAAATCTGAATACTTTATTAGAAGAATATGCAGCTCTCCCCAGTGATATTTGCCCATCCCAGAGCTTATACCTGAGTTGATGAAAACCACCAAGGCATATTTGGATTTATTTTCATATAAATCATACCATGTGGATACATCTCTCAATGTGGAAAACAAAACACACTTTTCGTTCATTTCAAAATTGAAGGAAGTGAAAAGTGAACCACTGTTTCTGCTGGGCCCATAAAAGTGACCTTCTGCAGCAGGAACATATGGTAACGGATCATGTATATATATAATTTTTCATCGCTGGATCTCAATGTATTTTGCAGTGAATAGAAGGGTCTGACCTCAGCTATCACAACTGTGTAGCTCCCACCACGGTGGGAAGGACAATTATGCCAGTTAAACTGGTTATGACTCGATGGCCAGGGTTGGGAGGCTTGAGAGCTAGGTTGGGAATTTTGTCGACACCAGGAAACCCCTTACTGTCTGAAGCAGTAATCCTTACAGGATTTTACAACACAAAACAACTGTGTCTCCCTAGGCACAGCTACCCCCTCACTGCAACAGAATATGAAGTATAAAACCAGAAAGTTAATCGAAATTAATTAAGCATCTTAAAACTATGAACTAAATATATTTATTTTCCAGATACCCAGGACAAAGAAATAACAATGATTATTTCTTTAAATTTGGTCCATGCAAATAATAATAATAATAATAATAATAATAATATTATTTAATTTCAATAAGTGCCAGAGCATAAATAATTGCTTCATCTATTGTTGTGCCTATTTAATGTAGTCTAACAGCTTGCATACCAAATTTAATCAGAAATGTCTGACTCTCATTCTCACAAAATGGATTCATGAATTCTGGTACTCTTTATTTCTCTTTTGCTTTGGACTTCTCTGCAGAATTGCAGGGTTTTTCAGAAGAATCACTGCCTATTACCACAAACTCTTTTACTGTCTTTCAAAATAGCTTCAAATATCAAAATGGCTGTTGAAAGAGGTCTCAAAAGCACACTTTTAGCACATAAACGAATGCAAACAATGCGGATTATGTTGATATACAAAATCACGACATCAAGAACCAGAGTTTGAAAAGATAAAAATGCTCCATTTATGATATTTTACACTTTTTCCAAACAAAGGTTTGGAATAAGATCCAGTCCTTAGCTTATTAATTTCCTGTGCCCGTAACGGTCCCACTCACTTCCTGAAGCGTGCCTTAGTAAACAAACTGAGCAGCAAAGAAGCTAGCAACAGTTGCTAGTTCTCAGAAATTTGTTCTTCAAAATCAAATCAATCAAAAATTGGTTCAAAAGTTTCAAACGTTCCAGATGTTATGATTTTGTACATCGGTATTATCTGTGTTGTTTGCATTCATTTATGTGCTAAACGTGTGCTTTTGAGACCTTTTTCGCCATGCAATGGGAGTGAAGAAACGTCATTCTTTGTTGGTCAGTTGCTGACCACTGGAGCAAGTCATGAAGATGAGCGTGAATATTACGACTCATATCGGGGCCAGGTAGCTATGCAACATTATGTTCGAACAAAATTCAGTACGCCTTTAACTAGTTGATGTCATTTCTGGCAATAAAATCTGAATGTATTCCCCGCATATTCCTCATGCTTTTGCATTTTGATACAATAAACCTGCATTAGACAAGTGATGATTTACATGAAAAGTTAATTGAATTATTATTTTCATCCTGCATTAATATGAAATTTAAAATGAGGTTGCACATCCTTGTTAGTTCCAAAATTACATTTATTAATTAAATTCCAAATGTTTCACCACCTGTGCTTTCATCAGGGATTTTATTTGGGTTTCAGCCTTTGTTAACCCCTTGGTGCTGATGCCATATTTGGTTAATTCTCACCTATTTAGGGAGTGTTCTATTTAAGGATTTATAATGCCAGGTGTGAGCATCAGAACAACTTGTAAAATGGTTTAAATGAAACAAGACAGTTGTGTCATTTACAATATGAACTTAGATTAGTTTATTTTCATAATTTAGGTCAAAATAAAGTGCCACAAATGCTAAGAAATCTTTGAAAAATGCAAAAAATAGTTTTCTTTAGTTTGCAATGAAATGAGAGCGACATATGTAAAACAGGTAACACTATACATCTTCTGTATCAAAGACTCATTGTCCACGAAAAGTACAAAAAAATCTTACATCTTTAGTAGTTCTGCATATCACCCTATGACGCAAAATGTAGGCAGTGTACACTGTTGTCCCTTAGTGTCTCCAAATCTATCCAAAATGGCTAAATTGTGCACTGCTGTAAAGCATAAAATAATCTAATATTTAGGCTCATAAAACTCACATTTGCACCATCTTCAAGTGGGAATTACTATCTTTTAATCAGTATCGGGGTATAGATATGTACATATTTTAAATATTACAAGCAGTAATATTTATTGAGGAGGAAAATCTCCCTCACGTTCGTAGGCATATTCTCTGATAAAATCAATACACTCAAAAAAATATTGAGTTAAAACTTATGCATTTCAATTACATGTCAATTTTCCATCCAATTTGATCACATAACTCCAGTGTCAAAGATGACATTTCAATCCATGTTTCTTCTTCATGTTCATGTAGATTTTATATGATTCAATCAGATTCATTCTGGATTAAACGGATGTATGTTGTTTTTAATTTACATGGATAAATAAAATGTTTTATTTTAATTTTTATATACGTTTCATTTAAATTTTATGCTTAATGTTTATTAGGGCCAAGAATAATTCTTTTGAGTGATACTATGGTATCTTATTCTGACCCACTCCCAAAATCCATGTAAGAAAGGCAAGGATTCTCTGTAGCCATACTGATGAGTTGGCCATTAGTAAAAACCTAGCAGGAAACTTAACAAATATAGCAGGAAAACAACCTCGGCGAGCGAATGTATATTCTAACTTGTTTGCGTAAAACCAAACTAATAAAACTAGAAATGCTGTTACAATGAGACATTGTAAACACCGTTGCTAAGGTTATAATGTCCTATATTGGATAAGAGTCGTCAATTAAACCAGAAAGAACTGGAATGCATGAGACAGGTTTGAACAGCAGGGTTTTACACGTTGACATTTCAGATAGTGAAATAGCGTCATAAGTGTTGTGTATTTCTCAAACGGATTGTCCCAGACAATAAATGGCCACTGAATTTTGAAAGGAACATCTCTAGGCATAAAACCAGTGGTAGGATTGTATATTTATTTCATATTTAGTAGCAGATATTGATAGTAGAATGACGTGGTATAATTATACAAGAATTTCACTTGTTTATTTTCATGGCTGTTTTGGCATATGATCAGGCTATTGCTGGGTTTATCTTGTTGCTATGATGGAATACAAATTTTTGGTGGTGAAAAAATACATTTATGAACTCACAGATAGATGATATTGTCCACTGTGTCATGCATGGGTAGGTATAGTTGCAGGTGGGGGAGCTACCCAACAATAGTGGCACTTAGAAACTCCGTATTTGGCAGCGTTGTCACAAATCGTGTACTAATGAAGTTTGAACATTGGGGGTGCATCCCAATACTGAAAAAATTCACCCACCTTTCCTCCACTACCACCTCCTTTCTGCCCTGGAGATCTTTGTGTTTTAATCTAATGTTGCTGATTACATCTTAAGTACGTATTAGTGGTCACTAATTAATTAATGTCTCGAAGCAAACCGCAATATCAGGTAAATTGTATACAGTACATGCAAATACTTGTACTCAAAACATTCAGGCAGTTTTGCATACTTCCGGGAAGGAGAGGAGTGGTAGTGGGGGAGTGGAGGAAAGGAGGTGGGGAGTGAAGAATATTGGGACGCACCCAGGGTTTGGTGTTTCCACTCATAGTTTGGTTGCAGGAGCAATGAATGTGTAAGTTGAGCAATATCTTGGTGCCGGTGCCATGGCCACTAGGGGGTCTGTGAGCAGGGGTTAATAACATATTTTATTTTGTTGTTGTGTTAGATCTCTGTCTTGATATGAAATTAAATGAGACACCCTGATTAAACAAGAAATATATTATTGAACACGACCAACAGAATTATTTGGCAAAAAGCCACATTGAACAGTAACAGCAGAGCACAGGGGTTGGAGAAACAGTGTTATTATGAGAAGATTCTGAGGGTGGATTGCGTCAACAAGACTCTGACCCAGACGGATCTGGAATCAGTCTCGTAATGATGTAAGAGACAAATCCGAGGGCTCAGAAAACAATACACTGCACACATCTCATAGCCGGTCAGTAATGGAGTTATTTGGCCAGTGCTTTCCATGTGTCTGTCTTAAGTAGAACATTGCGGGTTCCATAGTTTTTCTTGAAGGTTCTTTTTAATGCATTTCTAAATGCAATGCAATTTTCTAAAAATGTAGCTATAACAAAATCAAAGAAAAATAAATAAATAGTGTCTAACTTATCAAATCCCATTAATTAATTTTTTCCATAGGGCTGCTAATAAACATCATATGAGCTAAAGAGCTTCCCCTGATGAACTTTGCAAACTTGTGCAATCAAGTTTGCAAAATCACACAACAAGGAAAGTAAGAGTACATGACGGCCATGAGGTTCTTCTTCGCCATTAAAAAAAGCCTGGAAAGCCAAGCATGAGGTGAAAGGGGATGCTGAGGATGGCAGGGTTGCCATAGAAACCGGCCCGGATTTCTGGGCCGCTCCTGTGAAGGGAGCATATTGATTCTTTATTGTAGATGACATCTCACAGAATCCCCTCACCAAGCATCATCCTATCAATTTTACCTTTGAATCTTAAAGGAAGGCGGAATGCCAATCCGTGACATATACATGTAGCACACAAATGAAAGCACACAAAGAAATGTGAGGCCGTGCCAATGCCTGCCAACTTTGCTTTTCTGCTTTTAAAGCCTTTTTACTCCTTTTTTTCATATAAGGAATATTGTTTTAACAAGTTGTAAAACCCTGCCTCAAATGTGATTAAATTGCATTCAGGGGCTCGTTTCACAAAAGCGATTTGCAAGGATTTCTACTCGCAGATCGCAATTTCTTGTCAAAACGCGTTTCACGAAAATGCATCGCTCGCAAATCGCAAATAAAAGTGCGACGACTACAGGTCACTCGCACATACAATTCTTTCTTCACAAATGTGGCATTTCCTTTGATTGTGCGGAGATGGAGGCACGCTCCAGAAAGAATCTTCTTTGTGATCGCTTCCACCATTTAGATAACTACGCAGATTAGTTGCTAGAAAGATATCACTTACAAAAAAGTAGCAGCCTACATAAAAATTTAAGTACATCAAGTTTATTTTAAAGTAGATTATAGTTTACATAGACAACTTTATAAAACTAAATAGGCCTATGTATTTGAAGTATTCCCAGTATTTATATACACTGCCTGGCCAAAAAAAAAAGTCGCACACTCTAATATTTTGTTGGACCGCTTTTAGCTTTGATTACAGTGCGCATTCGTCGTGGCATTGTTTCGGCAACCTTATGCAATGTCACAACATTTATTTCCATCCAGAGTTGCATTAATTTTTGGCCGAGATCTTGTATTGACGACGGGAGAGTCTAACCACTTTGTAAAGTCTTCTCCAGCACATCCCAAAGACTTTCAATGGGGTTAATGTCAGGACTCTGGTGGCCAATTCATGTGTGAAAATGATTCCTCGTGCTCCCTGAACCACTCTTTCACAATTTGAGCCCGATGAATCTTGGCATTGTCGTCCTGGAATATGCCCCATTGATGGGATAACCTGGTCATTCAGTACATACAGGTACTCAGCTGACTTAATTGTATTGCTGCATAACGTTGCTGAGCCTAGACCTGACCAATTGAAGCAACCCCAGATCATAACACTGCCGCCAGAGGCTTGTACAGTGGGCACTATGCGTGACAGGTGCAACGGCGACTTTTATTTTGGCCAGGCAGTGTATTTCCTAGAACTAAATGTTAAGTATAGGCTACTACCATTTATGAACTACTTCTAAACTTGTAGGCTACTCTCCTAAATTGATAGACTTGAAGTAGCCTATTTGAAACCGTGATCTGAATTTACTTCTGCAAAGTAAAATAAAAATGCACTTTAAGTAGCCTACACTGTCTCGGATTTAGTTCAGAAAAAAGTGTAAAGACATAGGCCTTCTTTTATAAACTTCTTTTTTGTAAGGGATGGAATAGCCTATTACGTGACCTTCTTGATCTTAGGCCATACACTAACATGTAACATGGCATGGCCCTACCTGTCTCACTTCAAATAGTGACAGCTTCCTGGCACCCCGCCAGCTTTCTCGGGGTTGTCGGCCATCGGACAATGTTATGGAATAAGCAACGAAAAGTCCAATTTGTCCCTAAAGCGACGACAGCACTACGCATTGTAAATAGCCTACTGATTTCTTTCAGCCCTCAAGTGAAAGGAGACATTTTTGTGTGTATAAAAGTAGCCTAACACTCATTAAACACCGCCTACAAGTTGTATGTGATGCCCTGGGACCTAAATGGGAGCACACACGACCGCTACATTTGGAGAAACTGTGTGAGCAATTTGTATCACCCGCTTCCTGACATTACTGAAGGATGGCTTCTAGGTGACAATGGGGAGGTTTCATTTGAATATAACAAATGGAAATATGAATAGCTTTCCTATAAAGTGTAGGCTATATTAGGTCTACTGGGGAGACCTAATTGTTCAAATAAAATAAATAGTTCAAATTACATTTTTATATCACAATGCACAATTCCAATTTAATCTGACCGCAAGGTGAATTTTTCAACCCACCACACCCCCCTCCCCCAGATACCACTTGCAACCTTGGCTCCACCCGTGGCCAGCCCACACAGAGCGGAAGGGCGATACAATCTTGCTATGTAGCCTTAATGGCCAGGATTCAGCAGATGATGCCGTTTATTTACAGCCAAATTAAATGTTTTCCTGAAGGGCAAATGTGATTTGTGTTTTGGCCATTAACATAGTTTTAATATGATATTTTTTATATTATAACGTTGGATTAAGGTCAGATACATAAATTGTAACATGATTTTGGTTATAAGTATTTAGAATATTTTACAGACAGTAAAGTAGCCTGTAATCCATAGGCCACCTTTAGTTTGCATTTTGGGATAATTGACTTGATGCAAAAAAACAAGGCTGGGGGATGAGAACGATTGCAGATTTACGGATTGCCTACATGAACGCGCTTTGCGACATGTGATCGTGGCTTGCAATTGGGATTTCTACGTGAAACACTCCTAAAAGTGCAGATCGCAGCTCGCACATTGCAATTTTCATGATACGAGCCCCCAGCTTAACTATTACAAGAACAAACTGCTACAGCTGAATGTACAACAACAGCTATCAAGGATGGACTGACAATTAGCTGGTCAAAATTATATGATAATTCAGTGAGGACAAATGATATGCCATTCAACCCATCCAGGCTCATCGTTTTGCCTACTGTCAATCCTGGTATTTAACAGCCCAAGGCTTCTACTACATGGCCTGGAAAGATTAATGAGAAAATAAATAATGATAAATATGGACAGAGGAATTATAAACAAGAAAAATGGTAAATTATCACAGATAATAACTGAGTGGCATGAGGGTGCCCTAAAATGTGTTCTTCACACCTTGAACAACCACAAAACGGACAGTATGCACTTCCTATCTTGTTTTTTTCCATGATAAATATTGGGGTCACGCTGTATGATAAATTTTGTTATCCTTTATACTTGTTAACAGTCCAATGCAGAACTAACAAGACAGGTCTTATAGCAAGACAAACAAATTATTATTGAATAAACTTCAGCTTCTACAGTTACAAGTATCACTACATATTTCATAAATACTATTACAAATATCATCAGTTCCATCGCCTATGTCACTCTTATCACTACTACTACTGCTACTACTGCTACTACAAAAAGCATAAAGATTAATTTGGAGCATAAGACAGAACAATAAAAAGCAATATTATTGACCACACAAAAGCACACTTGTTTGAATGGCTTTTAAATTAGAGGCACTTCAGTAAAAGTGATTAACAATAGTACTTCAGTATGAACAGCCTCTCACTGGAAAAGCACATACCTTTCAGAAGAGAGAGCCATAAATACAGTATGTTGTGCTGTCCCACTTTCATCCTGCACATGAACAATCACAGTCCACTTTAGACAGGGAGAAATACGTATATATAATTTTAGTTAAACACATACATTATGTATCATATTTTTATGCACATTTTTCATGTGGATCTTTTCTATTTTCGATAATGTATGCACCTGCTGTACCCTCATTATTTTTTATATCACAGCAGCCACAGTGCGTGCAGGTTTATCCTCAGACAACCTTTTTCTTTTCATTTTTCATTTTTTCTTCTGGAGAAAAGGAAGAAAAAAGCTTTTGATAATCCCACGCAACATGAAAAATTGCCTCTAAACTATTCATGATGCATGATGTTGCTTTTATATAAATGGATTGCTGGTTTTCATTACCATTTTAAAATTAAGTTGCAATAACCTTTTGACTGTTTCCTTTCCTGTAACACAATACTTTGTTACAATGCTCTACTTCTCAGGTGTCCTGTTTCATCCTGGCTCTAAATGGCCTTTTATGCTTTGATACTATTAACATTAAAAAAAAAACTGCCTCATTGTCCTAATCTTTTTATACACATTTTCTTTTTCAAATTCAATCATTGTATCCCAGTGTCAAGGACTTAATTGATTTTTTTCTCTCTTTTTCCTGTAAGAGGACTTTGTGCTCTCAAAATTAAGCTGAGAGTTCTCTTTGGCTTATTGTAGCACAGATGTGTCAAGCCCTGTTTGTACTACACAAAAACTACAGTGCACAAATTTCATTGGTTAGCACCAAGATTGGAATAAGATTTTGAAGCAGTGTAAACATTATTTTTTACATGCTATTTTCATGAGTCTGCTGTTCACATGCTTTTTAGTGCTTGTGTTGAGTAGGTGCAAACATTGATAGATTTAACATCCAAATATTTAGCTGCAAACATACACTAGCCTATAGTATTCATATAAATCTTCATAATTTGAATTATATAATTTTTTTTCTTATTTATATTTAGTATCAAAATGTTCTCTGGTTCTCAGATACAGGGCTCTATCTTCTGCGCTAAGCAGTGGTAACCCAAACGCAAGTGTCTTTGCTAGTTTCAGACGGACACCGTTGTCATTTCACCATCCAGTGCTGATGTTGATCCCTGAATCCCCCCCCCCCCCCCCCCCCCCCCCCCCCCCCATACGCCAGAGAGAAAGCTGGAACGCATGCCGAAAGGCGATTGTTTATGTTTATTATTATTATTATTATTATTATTATTATTATTATTATTTTCTGTTATTTTGCTTTGCCTTTACCCGAACCTGTGAGGGCGACGGTGAAGAGGTTTTTGGTTTGTTATTTTATTATTTCCTGAGGCGTGGACCTCACAATAAAGGGTCAGAGAGACCAACTCTCGCTCCGTTTCCCTGCGTCTTGCTGTTTTACCCGAGGACATTGTCATCCACGTGTGACAGGCATATCCCAATCTGCCGTAAATTCAGCCATACATGCAGTTACCTCAAGCCTAGTCCGACATGCCAGTGAATACATTCAAGTCCCCATCACACCTGTCAGCCAAAAACAGGTAAAACAGGAGTTCGCAGAAAACTTTGGATTCTGCCCCCACAGAAAACGCTCTTATACAGTATATATGTAACGTAAGGGTGACCACTCCATCAACATTCAGGCGATTTACGATGCTACGTGTAAGGTTACACATGTATTTGTAAATGATCCTAGATCAAGCTATGACTCCTATTGACCAATAGTTCCCGCAATCCTCCGGGGGGACCATTGTCCATTCAATCAAAAACTCACAAACACACGCAGTGCAATAGATAGATAGAACTTTTGGAGTGCTAAAAATGCGCTTCAGATGTCTGGATCATAAGACAGGTGGAACATTACAGCCCTCTTTATCTACAGCCTGTAAGTATATGGTATGGTTTTGATTGAAAAAAGTTCAAAACTTTCTCAATTCAGCATATTTCAGAATTTTTAAATCACATGAATGCATTTTTTAAAAAATGTTTTTTCAAATAGCCTACGGTCCACAATTCACTGTGTATATGTTTTTTTGTTTGTTTGTTTGTTTTTGATTTGATTAAATTTCACCATTTTTAACCCTATTCTTAATTCTTCATATTTTTTGAATTACCAGGTTTTATACTTTCAGCAATTAAAACTCCACTGCTTTCACCTGTTATTCCATAACTGACCAAAACGATTTTAAAGAGAACTAAGTCTAATTAAGGAAAATAAACACTTTCAACAATTAGAAACTAAAACAAATTTGCAGCACATTACGCAATTAATTATGGGAGAATATTATTGCCATATATTCTCTGCATGCGCGCTTTAACTTCATGCAGGAGCAGGTCTGTTTCGCCAGCTGTAAATCACTCTTTTCACAGTCTTAATAAATCCGCCATTATAATCGCAATCCGATAAGGTGCAAACGCAGGTTACAGGGAATGGGAGATGACACTCAGATTGTTTTATTGTATGTTATACCCAAGACACACCTATAATTAATGAAGAGACTAAGTTCAGCCCATTTGCACCTTGCCCCGTACTTTGCGTTGAAATTTTCCAGCGTCTAACAAGAAAAAGTGCAGTTGCACACGCCTTAAATGCACTTGTGCCATGCATTTCAGAGAATTATCTTTATTAGAGAATAAAGAATTACTTTAGACCATGCGCTAAACTCATCAAGAAAGAGCTCATAATGTTTTAGTGTGAGAGAATATAATTATGTTTGAATTGCCGAGAAATGCCGCACATTTACATGTGATTGCTCAATGAATCATCCGTGGGCCAATGCACATTTGATTATTGGGGACACTGAAGTCTGGAACAGGAGCGATGTCCATATTTTCTGCTGAGAGCTTTGATTATACGGGAGAGATGTGTATAAGATAACAAATTATTCAGGGAAACTGCTGGAACTGGCCTTGATTCAAAAGTTGTTATTTTAAATGAAGCTAAATAACACTCATTCACAAGTGGCTTGCTGACAAAGGGTCTTCTTCAAGGCCGCAAGATACTTACAAGCCATAAAGAATATTAGCGGCTTTAAAGGTGTTTGGTGAAAACTCATTATATGTTGTGTTCTGTGGAAATTAAAGTTTTTAAATTCACCCATATAAATTGTGGAATGTACAGTGCAATACAGTAAATAGTCCACAGCCTGAAAATCCAGCACACATGCATATTACCCAGAGTTAAAGAACTGTGCAGTTTTTTCAGTCATCTTTTTTATTTTTTGAGGGGGAAAAAAAGGACGAGGTTCAATTTTGAGTTTTGAACAGAGTGATACTGTATCCATTCATGTTACGTACAGGTTAATTTTCATGTATGATGTACTATTTCAATATAAACAATGGAGATCAAGAAAGAAAAAGTGCTGAAAGCATGCACACCTCCAAACGTAAAGCAATGTGCTAGGTAATAAAAATTTCACACTTCAAAAGATAATTAATATTTAAGTCAATAAACTGACAGAAAACCAGCAATAAGCATTTCATGGAATACCACTTTGGACAGGAAAGGACTAAACTGTGGCCTAAACTGTGGCACGTTAAAGCCTGAACTAAATTAAACACAAGGGAACATAGCAGAAGTACATTTTTAAATGATGACTAAGAATGATTTCCCACTTTTAAATTAGAGGTTTATTACTTGTTTATTAGCCCCTCGCTGCCTGATTTCCACTGACTTGAAATTCATATTTAATTAACCGCTATCAACATATTTTAAATAACAGCCATAAATAACATTACTGGATGAAGCCCATAAACTGTTTGAATGCTCCAAACTGAATTTAACTGGCATGAAACAAATGACGAAGGCCTTGACAGTGTTTATTGGCTCTCAAAAACTGAGCTGTGTGGGTCTCCGGAGAGGTTCCATTGGTAAAGGTTATTACTTATCATCCTTAGTTTGAGACTGAGCTATATCATTGGTGCTCCATCAGAGGTGCTCCAGTTATAGCTACATAGGTTTGCAATGATATGCTGTGTGGCCGTGGTGTGGATAATAATCAGTTCTTAATGGATGAGTGTATCAATGGAGTGAAAACCTTTCGTCAGAGTTGCCTGTGCAGTGATGAGTGAGCATGGCCATGGTGGTGGTTCCACAAAAAGTGGAGAAAAGGCTTTTTATGACTATGGAACACAGGTGGGTGTTTGCTTTGTATGAAAACATTGGCACTCCTCACCTTGAGAACTTCCCAGGTTACTTGCTGCGTGTCCCACCCAGCAGGAAGATGTTGCATCAGATCACATGATTTTCCAGTTTCCAGTGCCCTCAATAATTTTAGTAGTAAAACCTAAAAGACCACAATTTAAGCTGTAAATGTTTGTACTTTGCCATTTTTGTGCTGTTTGGCCAGATAAGTAAACATTTTGAACGATGATATCTATTATATTCACATTCAACAATAAATTGTCCTGAAAACTGAGATGGGACATTGATGGTTTCTCATTTGCATTTTAAATTGCACTGGTTATTGTTGCAGACATGCATGTTAAATTTTGTCTACAGGTACGTGGACAAATATGCAGCTCATGCAATGAATGTACAGAAAAGTTACTAAAACAGTTCTCATACATTTAAATCAATGCCTTAATTGCATATGTTTCTTAGCATTCAGTGGCTACATATGAAAGCTTAACATTATGAGTCCATTTTATATTTCAGTTGCATTATTTTATAGGTTGGCTGGGATGATCAAAAGTCACTTGTTTAGAAAGTCAGTGCCATCTTTTTTCATTTTTTCCCCAGAATGTTCTCATTTGCATTAGAAATGGCTTGTCTGCTCCTGTTACAACACACATCAAAAGAAAGTGTATGTTATGATCTTTCTAATGGTGTACAGTGCATGGATGTACTGTGGGAAAAAATAGCTTTGTAGTTTCAGGTAAATGACTACGCAGGCACCAATAATGGAGAAATCAGCCCAGAGAGGAGGGGGGTCTGTGATTCCATGTTTTGTTAACACGGCCATTTCTCTTTTATCGTGCTTGTAAGAGGAAGCAGAGAAGGGCAAAAACAAGGGATGTGGAAATTATTATCCAGCAAGAGGGATCATGCTCTTCACTTGGATTTCTGTGCAAGTTAAGCACTTATTTTCCCTATAGACATCCTCTTTGTTCATGTCATATATACAATTTTCAACTGCCTAAATCAAATAAAATGACGGTAATTGTTTCAATGACAACTCTTTCTGAAATTTCTTGTAAATCGCATGTTGAGAGACACAGCGGCAGTGTTGGTAACACATTTCATTAGTCTGTCTCAGTAAAACCTCTAAGGCCTGGAACAGTCAAGCCACCAATAATGAATGTTGGTATTGGGGTCAGCACACCCTCACACTACAGAACCTGTAGATAACCTGTTCCACAGCAGGTCATATGCATTTGGCTCTATCTCTGGCCACTGGTGTAACCGTTATTGAACAATCTCATATTGTTTGTGCAAGCTTGTGTGGTATGATTTTTGTGAATATTGATCAATAGCATCTAAAGACAAAGCATGTTGTGCCTATATTATCGGAGGTCTTAGTCTGCTGGATAGTGGAGTTTCTGCCGTTTTTGTTTTCTCTAAACTATACATGTGTAGGGTTGCTGCAGGTTTCAAAAAGCCCTCATCCTACACATGGTCCTCAAAGTGCTTTAAAATTTAGCTTGCTGTGCTAAAGACCAATGTCCCTAGCTAAGGGAACTGAATATACTCCTGAGTAAATTGTATATAAATCCCATACTAATCAAACTAATCAAGAACATCATAATATCTATAATAATATTTCATTGTAGGAATCACAGCAATTATGACTTACAAGCCAGTAGACATGATAAATTATTATCACTAACTTTACCGTACAACTACAGAGAAATTACGATTTACTAGGTAGATGCTATGTTAACCCAACAGGGTAAAACACAGCTTTACCAGGGTCAGTGGCTGAAGTCCCAGATAGAACACCTAGTAGCAATTTACTCCAATTTAAGGTTCAGAAATATTACATCAAATGTACACTATTAGAGTTGATTTAACTATGAACTCGGTCAGAAATTTGGCTGTAAATATTAAAGGAGTATTTGGGGAAAATCACCATGCTTAAAATGTCAACCCCAAAGCATCACATTATTCCTCTACCCCCACCCCTCCTATTGAATTTGAATGAGAGGCATAAATTTAATTTTGTTCTGAATCGCACCAGTGAATGCTGATCTCAATGTTCCATGGACCATACCTTTGTCTGATCCCTGATTGGCTGAATAACCAGGATATTGCACAATCCAATAGTAATTTGTAGTAAATTAAGTTGGACGTTAGCTGTGTTACACAATGTTCTTGACAACCTTATTTATTTACTTTAAGTTGCACTGTAAATGTAATGAACAGAATGTTGTCAGATGTGAATAACATCTCTTATTTATGACTCTTACAAGCCCACTGGAAATTGTGTCATCATTGAGCTTTTTAGTAATGAGAATTTTGTCAAACGCTTGTGTGTGTGATCTTGTGTATGCGTATGTGTTTTACAGAGATATACAACCAGGCACTTTATTTCTACAACATACAAATTCATGCTTTAGACATGTTTAATCAGCCACATATTTCATGTCTTCATAACTACTGTGGGGAATGGCAGCATCACAACTCCTGTCAAGTTGATATAATGATACCAGAAATGACACAATCAGTTCCTTAAGGAACCCAACATGGCAACAAGCCTTAGAAGTATTTCATTGCCCTGTACCTCTCCACTAGTTCAAAGACATTTAGAGATCAAAACCACCACATGAATAAGTTCAAGTGACTGAAAACTTTTGACTGTACTGAACTCCAAAGACGAAATGATGCCATGTATTTGAAATGTAAAATACGATGTTTGATTCCCGAGAAAGTCAAGTCAAGAAGTTAGTTCACACATCTACTGCAAGGATTCAGATAAAGACGATTCCAGCCATTACTATTACAGAACAATTAGGAATAATACCTTTTTGCCACCTCAGTATATGTTTCGTGTGAGGTAGTATACATGCAAATGATGGTGTGGTTATTCCCCTTTTAACATTACTTTTGCTCTTCTTTATCTTTGAAGTTCAATTTCATTCAATATTTATCTCTTTTACACAATTTGTGATCTTACCTCTATTGAGAATAAACATTTTATCATTCCTGTTATTTCAGAATTTTGATGATTGTGTGGTTTGATACTTTATCTGATACTGGTACTTTGTGCCAGTGATTTATTATTGAGTGTATGTTTTATTATAGAGTGTTAACTAAGAGGAAAAGGCAGTTTTCCCTTAGCTGCTCTCTGCTGGGCCTGTCATTGTGTTCCAGTCTCTGGCAGGCAGGGCACCAGGCCACACTGAGAGCTCAGGGAGGAGGAAGCTGACAGGTAGGGTATCAAAGGTGAGAGAGCAGCTGCCGGTGCGGGCAGCGATGGGCCGGGACGTCAGGGTTGGCCAGTCGGCAGATGGGGGACGGGTTGCAGGTGAGAGGAATTCATAAATTCACCAAACGCTGCTCAAAGGAGACCTAGACAGGCGACACAAGTTCTGATTCACCAGAGAAAAATAAACAAGATGTTCTAACATGTGAGTCGGGGGGAGGAGGGAGGGGGTGTGGCTCTCTGTGACTGCTCATCCAACCAGTCATATAGCAATAATTTGTATATTGCTGGTGAGTGTATTTGAGACCCAGGGTTACTCATGTGGTGAGGATTCTTCTCTGATGTCATTAAGGAAAGCACGACTGCTGTTCTGACCTTAGCAGATGACAGCAACACCCTTAAAATTGTCTTAATGTGAGCATTACTGTATTTACAGCCTTTAAAAAGTTCAATATTAAAGATACAGCATTTGACCCCCTCTCGTGTCCCATATGGAGACTGCATTTCATAACAACACAGCCAGACCCAGGAAGCACATGACCCTCAACTGGTTGCCAGATTGTTTAACCTGCATTTTGTGTACATAACGTTACTTCATCTGATTGTGAATCTGAGTGTAGTCAGAGACAGAATCAAGCTCAATCATGTCGAATCCTTTGTGATTGGGTTGGCAGTAATGAATTCATAAACAAATTTAGCAATATCTCCAGATTTAGGTTACTCTATGCGCTGGTGTTTCAAGATTCATGTAACCCCAATGAGAAAAAGCTGGAATCTAAACGTCTAGATAGGTGGTAATCTCAGAATGAGAGGCGTTTTGAAATAAATGTGTCAATTCAGCCCATGGTAAAGCCTGGCTATAGCCGGTTAAAAAACTTTCACTTTTCAAAAAAATTTAGCCAGTTTTTCACCTAGACGCGAGACGGCATTTCACCGTCTTTTCAACACAAAATTGTTAACTGGGACATTATGATATAGCTAACGTTAGCTAATGAGTTTGCATGCATCCTGTCTCTGCTAGCTATATGCAAATAGCTTATTTATTAGAGCTATCCATCTTAGGCAACATAGGTTACAGCCCACAATGGACATATTTATTCATAATGGATAAGTATTTCTTTGGATATTGTAGTAATGGATTAGACTTAGATTCCAAGATGTGTCTACACCAAGGAGGTTATACGGCATCCAACGAAGCTATAACCAAGAATAATTCATTAATAAGCTACATAACTTAGCTAACGTTACCCAGATAGCATGCTGATATCGGACCGCTACACTAGTCATTTTTCGTCCAGCGATGCGTCAGCGGGGCAATGTTAATCGTAAATATGCTGGAGGATTCTGGTGAGTTGGCAGCGGTCTGCGAGTGGAGTGATGCTAGCACCCAGCACACTAATGGGCCTTGCAAGTGTACAATCCGGCCATTTTGATGCCTGCAATATTGCACCGCTGGTAAACAGAGCTGCCAAACAGTTAACATTAGAAGCCCTCCAGCAGATTCTGCTGGTCGCTAACAGGTGCCAACGGACCAGCGCTAGATGACCTCTCAAACCAATGTGCAAACAGCTAGCAGCCCAACAGCATATACACCGGGAGCCCGCTATCTGTGTAGCAAGCTAGCTAACATCTCAGTGTGAGATGATGAGAGAAAAACAAAATGCCATAGAAATACTTTTTGGTCATGCTGTAATGAATTACGGTCCGAACCCCCGCTGAAAAAGGAAGATACGAACTAACATTATATGTTTGATCTGATCATCTGATAGTTTGTTTGCTAGCTAACATGTTAGCTTACCGGTCGAGTAGAAAAGTGCGTCGCTTCTCAAGCATTGTGATTCTTTGAGCTCCCTCCAATGACCAAATACTGAACCAAGGTTGACCCTCGTCTTGCTCCAGTTCTTGTCATTAAGGACTGGTACCGGGGTTTCTTGGGTCTAATTTTACTGCTGGATGAGTGCTCCGGTGGAGCCGGGTGCTCGCTTGGCATCAAATTCCTCCATCACTGCCAGACTAGCTGAATCTGGCAACCAATTGAGACTCCTGTCTTAAAAGAGTGCAGTGTTTCTCACTGTCTAAGGCCCGTAAAACAATTTTTGTAATGATAAATTCATAATCAATATTTATTTTTTGGGAAAAGCAATACTTTTATTTTGCATCTTTCATCAAGCCCTGTGGATGTATTATATATATATAAAAAATTTGTCCCCATAAAAATGTTATATCTATAGCCTTTAAATATGTATTTGAATTTTTTTTACTTTAATAACAATATACACTACTCACAAAAAGTTAGGGATATTCGGTTTTCGGGTGAAATTTCAGGATGAACCTAAAATGCACTATAACCTTTACAGGTGAAATTAATTTGACCTTCTCTAAACTTTTGAATGCACATGTCCAACTATTCAATGTTTCAGTACTTTTTGCACAACTTGCTGTTCTCTAACAAGGAGCTGAACGGCAAAATTCACAACAGGTGTTTGATCCATGAATCGACTAATAAATTTCCTGGTTCAATTAGAATTGGTATTTAAACAGTCCTCTTCATCATGCTGTTCACATTTTGACATCATGAGACCAAGACGACACCTAACAATTGATCAACAGTACCTCCCCATTGCGAGGCTTCAAACAGGATGTTCTCAGAGGGAAGTGGCCACTGAGCTTAGAGTGTCACAGAGTGTCATCAGCAGGTTGCAACAGAGATACAGAGAGACTGGAAGAGTCACAGAAAGGCATGGAAGTGGACGTCCTTTGGCCACATCCCACACTGATGACCGCTTCATTGTGAACAGTGCCCTGCGGAACCGGATGATGAATGCCACTCAACTCCAGGCACATTTAAGGGAGGTGAGAGGCACCCAAGTGTCACGTCAGACCATTCAAAAGCGTTTACATTAGCGTGGTCTGCGTGCTAGACGACCTGCAAGGGTACCTGACCACACCACCAGGCACAGGCGTCATCGTCTTGCATGGGCCAGGGAGCATTTACGCTGGACGAGGGACCAGTGGGCCTCAGTGCTGTTCTCTGATGAAAGTCGATTCACGTTGAGCAGAAATGATGGCCGCCAACGATGTTGGAGACGTCAAGGAGAGCGCTATGCATCAGCCACTGTTGTCACCAGATGACCCTTTGGTGGTGGCGGTGTTACAGTGTGGGCAGGTGTGTCTAGTCAATACAGAACTGCCCTACACTTTGTGAATGGTACAGTGACAAGCCCATACTACCTGAATAACATCATTAACCCAGTAATTGTGCCCCTGCATGAACAACACAGACCTAATTTCATCTTCATGGACGACAATGCTCCAGCTCATCGAGGTCGCATCATTAGGGAAAGGCTGCTGGAGACTGGGGTACCTCAAATGGAGTGGCCTGCACTTTCTCCAGACCTGAATCCCATAGAAAACCTATGGGATCAGCTGACTCACCGTGTAGAGGCTCGTAACTCTGTACCCCAGAACCTCAATGACCTGAGGGCCACCCTTCAAGAAGAGTGGGATGCCATGCCTCAGCAGACAATAAGTCGACTTGTGAACAGCATGAGACGTCGTTGTCAAGCTGTAATTGATGCTCAAGGGCACATGACAAGTTATTGAGACATTGACATTTTTGTTGTGGTATACCCACCACTGTTGTTGGCTTTTGTTTCAATAAATTGTTTGAGATGAGGAAATCACCATTGCATGCTTCTACTTAAATGCCCTACTTTCATGATACGTATAATATCACTGTAGCGTGAACTTACATTTTCCATAAATTTCACCCGAAAGCCAAATATCCCTAACTTTTTGTGAGTAGTGTATATTACGAGTAGTATTTCTGTAGTATTATCGTTTAGAAAATAATGCAGCAGTATTTGTAGAATTGTACAACAACATATCGTTGTGAACATGTTAGTCCTCTAAGAATGGGTTTTGGCTCAATATGCACAGTATTAAAATAAAAAGATGCATAGTTTTGTACAGAAACCTTTTCCTTTGTGTCTTGACAAAGTCATCTGATACTGTACCACAAAGTGCAGTAACCAGTATGCACGACACAATTAATTCTGTGCAAATATGGCTCCTGTCTGACACTCTCTGGGGGGTTTCGGCTGGTTTTTATTCTGTAAAATTAAATGCAGGATGGTCACAGAGATGGATCTGTGATAAGAAATTACATTTTATTCCCCCTTTAAACCCACTTTAATAAGTGTATAAAAGTCAGATTTACTTTTTGGAAGATTGTTTTTTTTTTCTTACCCAATATTGCCTAAATATTAAAGGCAAACTAATGGAAATGAAAAATCAGATGTACTAAAGTTGATGTAAACATTACAAACATTGTGTACAATCTTTCATCGAACACACTACACACTATTATACTGAAACACATTATTATATAGTTATACTAATACGGTTGCACCTGTATTTTTCCATTTCAAGCTTCAGCACAACCTAGCTAGTTTCATGATTTAGTAGAATAGAATAACTTTATTTTTCTCAGGGGGAACTTCAGGTACATAGTATTACTCTTATGTAGGCTTGTACTTCCTTTCTAGGCATTGGCCAAAATATTCAGTATTGCTCACAAATTAAGCTTAAAGCAAATCTATTTTAACATTTAATTCCAGAAATTACAAGTTAAGTGTCCAGTCATAATATGCTTTAAATTTGTATTGTCACAGGGAGCCTTGAATTGCAAGACAGCATTCATCTCACTGATTCATTGTGTCATCACGGCTGTACAAATATTGAATATACCCAAACCTTAAAGTGTATTAGCCTTTAGAGAGAGAAACATGTCACCTGCTTCCCCTCCAAACGTTTCATAAATAAAATTTGAGTTTAAATCTGAAGGACTCTTGTCGGGTTTGTGGTCTGACCGGCAGTTCCCAGGGAAGCCACAAATTGCCACCCCTGCACAGTGTGGCATGTCTGGGACTGATTCATCCCAAAGTGCTGCAGAGATGCCTGAAAATTACTGTGGTCAGAAGACAAGACAATAAGATGGCAGCACCACAACGAGCGGCCCTGGGCACAATGTACTCCTATAGCAACACATATATTCTGGGAACAACTAACATTGTGAAAGAAACTGGCCAGATACACACTGGCACATTGATATTGTAATATGACCAGGGGCACTTGACACTCATCATGCTGGGGGGATTGTGGAGTGGCAGTGGGGGAGACAGAGTGTCAAAAACAACATTTTGCAATTACTGCCACAATGAAAAGAACACAATGGACAGGAAGTGGACCCTTTAAAATGCCTCTGGTTAAAATGAAAAGTAAAAACATGAGCAGAATGGGTCACCTTCTTCTCTTTCTCTCGTAGAGGCTCTCCCGTTGGGCACTGTTGGGAGCCTGGCAGCGAGGCCGTGGAGTGCGGGCAGGCAGCACACGCATGGGGCTGTCACACACAGGTCATCATCCGTGCTGACTATGGGGGTTGGAGAGAGAGCGAGGGATAAGAACGGAGATGGGGAGATGAATGTAAAACATGATGAGAGAAAGGGCCATATTTTTAGGACATAAATGAAATTGGCAAAAAGAAGGCATAAGCAGCTAGCTCAGATCAACTAAGAAGTGCCCTTTTTCAATTTTTTTAATTTGAGGTATTTTTCCAGTGCCAACATACTGTTTAATTTGAGGTATTTTTCCAGTGCCAACATACTGTTTAATTTGAGGTATTTTTCCAGTGCCAACATACTGTTTAATTTGAGGTATTTTTCCAGTGCCAACATACTGTTTAATTTGAGGTATTTTTCCAGTGCCAACATACTGTTTAATTTGAGGTATTTTTCCAGTGCCAACATACTGTTTAATTTGAGGTATTTTTCCAGTGCCAACATACTGTTTAATTTGAGGTATTTTTCCAGTGCCAACATAATGTTTAATTTGAGGTATTTTTCCAGTGCCAACATACTGTTTAATTTGAGGTATTTTTCCAGTGCCAACATACAGATCCTTTCCAAAAAATTAGAATATCATGGAAAAGTTTTTTTTTTTCCATAATTCCATTCAAAAAGTGAAACTTTCATAGATTATAGATTCATTACACACAAAGTGAAATATTTCTAGCCTTTATTTGTTTCATTTTTCATAATTTTGGCTTACAGCTCCAGAAAACCCCCAAAACAGTATTTCAAGAAATTAGAATAGTGTGTCGAAAATCTGCATTTACTTCAGTTATTTCAGAGAATGAATGTTTTAGACTGAGTGTCACACTATCATCTAATTTACTCAAAACACCTGCAAAGTTTATCTCAGTTTGGTTCAGTATGGGGAAGACTGCAGACTTGACAATTGGCCAGAAGACCATCATTGACACCCTCCAGAAGATGGGTAAGCCACAAAAGGTCATCGCTAAGGAGGCTGGCTGTTCACAGAATGCAGTGTCCAAGCATATCAATAGAAAGTTTAGTGGAAGGGAAAAATGTGGCAGGAGAAGGTGCACAAGCAAAAGAGATGACCGTAGGCATCAGCGGATTGTCAAGCAAAGACGATTCCAAAATTTGGCAGAGATGCAGAGGGAGTGGACTGAGGCTGGAGTCAGTGCTTCAAAAACCACCACGTACAGACGTATCCGGGACATGGGCTACAACTGTCGGATTCCTCGAGTCAAGCCACTCCACTCATTCTCTGAAATAACTGAAGTAAATGCTGATTTTCGACACACTATTCTAATTTCTTGAAATACTGTTTTGGGGGTTTTCTGGAGCTGTAAGCCAAAATTATGAAAAATGAAACAAATAAAGGCTAGAAATATTTCACTTTGTGTGTAATGAATCTATAATCTATGAAGGTTTCACTTTTTGAATGGAATTACGGAAAAAAAAAACTTTTCCATGATATTCAAATTTTTTGGAAAGGATCTGTACTGTTTAATTTGAGGTATTTTTCCAGTGCCAACATACTGTTTAATTTGAGGTATTTTTCCAGTGCCAACATACTGTTTAATTTGAGGTATTTTTCCAGTGCCAACATACTGTTTAATTTGAGGTATTTTTCCAGTGCCAACATACTGTTTAATTTTATGTAGCATTAGCCTTTTAGTGTTTGCTTGCTTGTACATGACATGAAAATGTGGATATGAATATGAATATTATTTAGGTATCGGATTGAGAAAATATCAAACTGAAAGGAAACAACCTTTGAATTAATTAAACATTCATTGATTTTGCAATCATCCCATAAGCTAAAAAAATTGCTTTAGGCAAATATAACAAATAGAAACAACGAACAAATGGCACAATGGCATAACTGTGTACCTGCACTCAAGTAAGTGCCATGCATGTCATCCTCAGTCCTTAAAGTAGCAAATGTTTTCTTGGTATGTTCATTGACCAGATGTAATATGTTAGTATTACAGCTGTCTTAGTAAAACTTCTAAAACTAAGACTCTGAGAATTATTCACCTTCGGTTGCTCCACTGGTGCCAATTATGGAAACAGGATGACTGTATCATCGACCATTTCATTTATTTAGATAGGCTATTGATCCCTGTTTTTTAAAGTCTCATTAAAAATGTATTTCTTGTTTTTTTTATTAATCTTCAACATCTCTAACTGGAATCCATGGAGATGAATGCATGACTCACTAAACTTATTTTGCCCATAAGCACAGTGCTGAACTCATTAATTTCAAGGATGACAATTAATGATTTAATACCATTTTACTTTATATACTTTATCTACTTCTCCCCATTTGTTCATATTTTCTCTTAAAATCGTCGTGTTCCTATATAAAACTAAGTTGTATAGTATAATATGTGATACAAAGCTGACAGATATGCAATGATTCATCATTTTAACATCACAATACTTTTTGGTCGTAAAATAATAGTTTAAGCACAAGCGACACTGTTCTCCAAAGATTTCTACCGCTACTTGTTGGCGATCACTGATATTAATATTTCAATGTAAATAAACATCTTCATCAATATTAAAATGGTAATCACCAAAGCTCAAGTATATTTTGAACTACGTAATACATACTACTGTATGTATTAGGTCTCCGATATAGTCATTCATGACCAGAGCACCAGGGTTTTGTTCAGTGAAATCACCTATGACCAGTTCCCATGATCATGGCAACAGAATGAAATCCTATGATGTAAAACGTCCTTTAAAATGATTAGTGGACATGAAAGAACATTTTATGGAGCCTACTGCATATTATTTTAAAAAGCCCATGAAAAGTCATTCAGTGATGGTTGTATGAACATTTTCAATGCACATACTCATAAATGCTCCAGTAGAAAGATTTAAATGCAGTACTGAAGGGAACAAAGAAATAAATGTGACAGGTTTCCAATCTGCTAATTTGTGGGTTTCTTTCAGTTCAATTATGCTCTGGTATTATGAAGTGCATTTATCCTGAATAATGGAAAACATTCTGCCAGATTTATCCATTTTATGGATGAAAATTAAATAAATAAACATTAAAAAATATATGATGTCAGTGAACTAAATTGTATTGCATCCCATGGTTACCGCATATGGACATAATGAGCAAATTATTCTAAAATGCGACTAAATTACTTTTTTGCTTTTTTCATCTACATCTGAGATCCATTACAAAACAAATAATGAGAAAGGCTGGTTGGTGACAACACGAGTCACTAATTAAGTCATTAATCAGATGGGACCATCAACTGCAGGCATAAGACACCAGCCAGTATCACTCATTTTCAGAATCCACACATTGTGTAATACAATTTCACCCAAGAACATGAAGCCATTACCTTCACTAAGGGTAGCAATATTCGGTCAGACATTATGCTCAGTAGATACTCCTAAACTGTCATGAAGCATGTACAACAAATTCATTATCACTGGATGATATCTTTACAAATCATTCAAGCAAGTGTGCAGGACTTTAGTTCAAAGGGTTAATGGGATGTGAGTGACAGCAAGCATTATGTTTGGGGACAGTATTTTGCACAAGATCTTTTTTTTGTTTGCATTTGCAATATTTTCAGATATTGTCATATGTTTATGAAGGTGCCAGTCCTGGGGGACCCCTGTGTATGCCTATTTTCCATCCAACCACAATTGCAATTACAGAATTTTAACAAGCTATATTTTTAAGCGGTGCAGCCGCTTCTATACGTGACGTGTGTCCGTGTGTCCGTCCGTTCGTAGCATGAGATTTAAACCAATCAGGAGTCGCCTATGCGTCACATGCCCGGCAATACAATAGTAGCTTGAGAAAAGCATGCCCAGCTTCAGACAGCTCTATCTCAAAAAATATACATGTCACAGCTTAGATAGTCACACCGTAGGAATCCTGGGAACCAGATGCACATCTGTATATAATATGTCTTGTGTAGCTTAAAAACTGTAGTCGTGGTCACAAGTTAGAAAATGGGTTTGAAATTTAAATTACCAACTGCTGCTAGAGTGGAGTTTTGAACATTCCACCTGTTAGCAAGGTGAGTTGCCGTAGCAACCCCCCGAAGCAAAATCAATACAAAATCTTCCAGCAGTGTTCTGCTGGACCCAGTCAGTTATGGAACGGCCCAACAATCCATGCACCCTCTTGTTGAGTTTGGAATTCCATTGTTATTGTTCAAGTAATAACTGTAATCTTTCCTGTTTGTTATGTAAGCAATAATCAACGACGAGGTGTGCGTTACACGGTTTTAACCGCACGACGTTGAGGCGAAGAACCACCCGACGCGAAGCGGAGGGTGGTTGCCTCAGCGGAGTGCGGTTAAAACCGTGTAACGCACACCTCGGTGTTGATTATTGCGCTTATACCATGGTTACCAACAATGATTATATAGTTACTTTCATATTTATAGATTTTTATCGATTTAATCAGCTGAAATTTAAATATACTTCCGCAGCTCTTTGGGCTTGTTGTTTTTGCGTTGTCATGCAAAACAGCTGGTTGGTAGTTCTAATTGAACAGAAAACATCTCGTTGCTAATTCTATTTCTCGTTACTAGTTCTATTTAAGTGCGTTGCTATGCAAACCCTCTCGTCGTTAGTTCTGAAAATAATTGATTCTATCGGGGGGAAAAATAGTTCCTTCTCGGTTATAACATACAATTGGCACCAATTTTGGTTATTTTTGTCATGACATTATTTAAGAAAATTGTATGAAACCATAACTCAATCAGATTCAACATTACCTCCCTCTCTCTGTCTTGCTTTTTAAAAATGGTTTGGTCACGCAGTGTGTAGCAGATTCGCATCATGATGTCCTATGGGACCATCTAAAAAATACTACGGAGTTTGTTAGATGTAACTTATCGAAGAATTTTCGCTACATATAGCCTATAGGCTACAGATTAACATGCTTTGTGAAGTAGCCTAGCTTGCATTCAAAAGCAGTGTTGCCGACGTCAATTTACATGCAAATTCCTACTATGATAAATTCGTATTTCCAACTGAATAAATAGTGCACTTCTAACCACAAAAATGTTTTGCTAGATTGAAGTAGTTGTAACTAAGATATCTGCCGAATAAAAACTTTTTTAAATCTGTAGATTAATGTTGTTTACCGATTTTTATAAATCAGATGTATGCTGTTGCTACGGCAACGTTAACTTTTACCTTAGAGACAGATTTATGGCTCGCAGTAAAAAAAAAAGATTAGGCTACGCATTGCACATAAACACCATGCGCTTTGCTAACCCCGTGATAATGTAACTATGGCTAGCTATATAGTTACCTCGCCACGTATTGCATTTGCATTATCTTAAAAACAATGACAAAAGTTTATCGTAGCCAGTTAGCCTACTATTTGCAGCATAGGCCTACCTACGAGGCGAAGTAGCCGTCTGCCGTAGACTACAGTAACGTTAGTCACTGAGGAAAATAAAGTAGGTAGGCTACATTCGTTTACTTTATTAATTCACTTTATTTATTCCACTTATTTTCTAGAACGTCTTGGACTCTGAATTGACCGGTCATGTTTGCCATTCCCAGGTTGCGTAGTACTAGCTGGCCAGGCAGGCAGCGCATTAATTTAGAACTGTGATTAAACTTGTGACCCGGATGACTGACCGGTTATACAGAATAACGACCAGTCATTGACCAATCAGAATCGAGTATTCACCCATACCATGGTATAACAGAGTACTAACTGTCATATTTTTAATATGATTGCTCATAAACCTGCACCGTTTACTTCACCACCTGGGTGTGATTTTTTAGTATATAACAAGTATAACTCTATGTTGTTCACTATTTTTGTACCTGTATTCTCATATTTTCTAAGCAAACAATGATTATTAAAATAATATTTTCAGCATGCAGCCTCTTCTGCTGCGCCCAAATCCCCAAACATCAATATAAATGCTGTGAAGGTTCCTATCGTGCAGAGTTCTCCAACTACGTCTTCCTGCAGGCCAGATTTAAAAAATGGCTGATACAGGCCAACAATTTTCTACATACTTTTTATAAAACAATGTATGAATAAGATCATTACATGTGCAAGCAAATGAGATGCCTTCTTAAAATATTCATAAGTATTACTTATCATTTTGCCACTAGTGGTAGGTAGCTTGACTGTGCAGATGCAGAACTCAGCAAAATTTCTGAATTTTGAATAATAAGAGTAAGTCGTTGGTGGGCCGCCTTTGGCCCTCTGGCCACCAGTTAAATAGCCCAGCTATAACTTCATCTGCATTCTGCAGGGCCACCTGATGAGTACACTGTACAACTTCAATACAAGCACAGATCTTTTGATGGCTTCCTCTGTTGATTAAATGGAGTAATTTTGACAGTTCTTAGAAGAATGACCTAATTATAGTATTGCAGTGACTATAAACAGCCATGCTCATCTGGAATAATAAATAATAATAAGTCTCAAATTATTTCATAGGTTAGTTTGATAGCCTTGTGAAAAGAATAAAAAAAGGCATTCATTTGAAGTTATGAGAGAGAGGGGGGGAGGGAGAGAGAGACCAGTAGGCAAGACCTTGCTAGAGAATTACCCTTTAAAAAGAAGTGCGACAGAAACAAAATAAAATTAGGTCGAAAGCAATTATGGTACAAACACACAACAAAAAAACACTTCTTCTCTACTCTCAAACCTAAACCAAATCTAACCTTCCCTTCACCCAGCAAGACTATGTTTATCACAGTATGATACCAAGTTCAAGCACTGAAAAGGGGCTTGGGTTCAGTTATGGCAAGGACTGGCTTATCGAAGAACAAAATGGCTCTTTGTTTGTAACCCCAAATTGTTGAAATCACAGCCATGAATCAGTTAGAAAGTAATTCAGCTATTGAATACTTCTTGAGAATAAAAGGTGATATCTGGAAATAAGAATGGTGAAGCCATCTCGTATCAAAATACCCATTTTCAAGGAACAAATAATGCCACATTTGTCTAGGCCAGTCACACAAACCGAACCTCCACTCTTCTCTGGCTGTGGCCACAAAAATGTTAATTTCAAACTGGAAGGCCGAGACAATCATTACCTACATGGAAATTAAGACTTTACATTGTACAATCTGTCATATTTAATTGAATAAATCAGTCAAACTTTAGCTGAAAATAATGACCCTGTGGCATGGATTGGAGTGCATTTACATTATATAGACTACATTTACATTTGCTCTGGTGTTTCTTCAGAGAACAGGTTTTTAGGAGACGAGACACCATACACCCTATATTTGTTTGCATAGATAAGGGTCTCAGTATGTCTTAATTGATAAAGGAATTGCCATGGATTCTTGGGGAGGAGACAGGAGAACCAGACAATAGCATTATGATCAGGTTGACCAGAGCAAGCAACTTTGTAACAATGATATTGTATAGACCACAAAAAATAACCTATATCTCAACATACTGTCCCTCTTTTCCATATGCTGTAATCTAAAAACTAGGTGTCCAACACTATGTTCACAATTTTAACATGCTCTCCACACATTAAGTGTTAGATTTGGTTAATGATGTGTGAAACAGTAAATTAAATTATGATTTATATTTAGGATAAGTACTTGAAATAAGCCTGTATGCACAACCTCATGCTATTGTATATATAACATAATATTTCATAGATACCTGCAGTGTGCTGTTGAAATGCACATTATATATGAATGGAGCATCCGCAAGGGTGATGGCATCTTCATCTTACGTTGACGTTATTAGTTGTGTTTTGGGGGTGCATACTCTGTGATGCATACCTCTTAGGCTACTTGAGCCTTTCTCCAACTTACGGGTCGATAGTAGCATATGCCAAGTCTCAGATGAGAGCAAGACACACATTATTGCAGGATATCACATTCCAGCCACTCATACAGTAATGGCATGGAAAGCTGACTGTGAAAGAGGAGCTCAGCCTGTCAACAGAGTAAACAACGATAAAACTATTTGGCTCCCATTCCAGCTGTCATAGCTCTGGCATTTTTGAGGAGCAAATGCACCCCCCACACTCACCCAACAAAAGAAACCAAAAAAGAATGGCAAGACTAATAATGAGTGTGCAGTGCTTTGAACTTTTCTGTTTACTCCCCCTGCACATTATTGAACAGAATGCCAGTGTCCAATTCAAATATGTGCAATTTCCTTTGTAAGGACCCCAACTGGAATACGACTGTCTCCCTCTCTCCCGAAAATACAGCAGTTCTGAAAGAGCAACAAACAAAGGGCTTCTAAAAAGCAGCTTCTCCATTTTCTAATGAGAGATATAATTTCACAAGTGCCAAAGGCACCTCAAAGTAGACATCAACCCCATTCATTAAAGGAATCATAGACAAATCAACCCAGTCAAAATGAGCACGATTGAGCCTTACTTAGTACTCTTTTCGCTAAATCACAAAGCTTCAAGAAACATAAAGTTCCATGTTGCACATGAATGAAATGATGCTGCGGTCATTAGGACAGAAACAAAAATGTCATCATGCAAGCTGGAATGTGCACTAATTAACATTTTGAAGAATGACAACTACTATTCTGCAGATAGCTTTTCATATTGTATGCAAGGAATGACACTAATTCTACCACTACTACTGCAAATACCTTCCCTGTAATAACCTGTAAAAGAGAAAGGGTCTGCCTTCTCTAATGAACATCAGAAATGTGGTGTGCAGGCATGCCTTTGGCCAGTGTTTGTGTGCTGCCTTTCTCTCACTCTCTTCTGAATTTCACTGCAGATAGTGCTTTAATTGTGCCCCTCACTGCTAAGAACATTAATGGAAGACACCATGCAATGAAGATGATGTGGAATATGTGATGATGAAGGGTGATAATATAATAACACAACATAAATATTTGGTTAAGATTTCCATAAATTACAAAATAGTTTGGGGGACATGTTTTAGGTGTTAGAGGAAAAGAAAAGAAATAGCACTGCAATTTTATAAACAGAATATAAAAGTATTGCAAAAGCACATGGAGAGACATGTATTTGCAGTATTCCAACAGAGATGCAGAGCTGAACTTCACAGCAGATGTTTTCCTCCTTGTTAGAGGAAAGCAGGTGGAGGTACATTGCTGTTCCGAGAAGCAATGTCCAATATATGGGTTTTTTTCCTCCTTCTTTTTTTTATTTTTTATTCGGGCTCCATTTTCTCATAGCACCTCCGGCAAGTGGCATGCCCTGAATTGAGCTTGTCTGGAAAGGAAAGCAGGATTGTTGGAGACAGCACTAAATTTCAAGGGCTCGAGGGAAATTAGAAATAGGCACCCCGTCTCCTGGTGTTATAATCACTCTATCTGTTCATCCTTTTAAAGAAGAAAAAAGAAACAGCAAAACCTGCTAAATGCAGGGAATGATGCTTGGTTCTGGAAAAGGGAACAAAATTGTATAAAAGTGAACACCCCCCCCCCCCCCAAAAAATTAAATGCTTGATGAATCTTTGACTTTTGTTATAGTGGAGAGAGGGATTCTGTGACAGCTACCCCTGTGGGCACAGCGGTCACGCGCAGAGCCATCCATCTAAATTGGATCACTTGTTACAGTAAATATGAGTAACTGCCCTTCAGTGAGAGATTTCGCCTCATTTCATCACCCTTTTCTCTGATTTACATGATTCTCCTATTCCTTGCATATCACCTCCCTGTCACTCATTGCTCAAATTCAAGGAGTCTTTCCGTCGGAAGCATTCACTGCACACATTTCATGTCGTACATGGTAAAATCGTTTACTCTCGCACTGCTGCTTAAGAACATCCTTCAGAAAGAGTTCCCCAGTGCAGAGGAAGCTTGTCCTTATTTCAATCTGCTGTAAGAGCTGCCACTGAGGGAGTAAGAGTATAGTCCTTTGAGGACAGCTAGTTCACAGTGAAATAATTGGTCATCTTGCATCCTTTGTTGTTGTTGTTTGCAGACAATAGTATAAATTATTCAGGTTTTTTTAGGATGCAGTTGAACATGTGAACACATTTGAAATGCATTGGCACATTGAACTGAAAAGCCCTCGAGCACTTCTTCATAAAAAAAACAAAAAAAAGGGGGGGGGGGGGTTACCCATCGAATTAATTACTGCAGTAGCGATCTCAACAGTCAGAATGCTTAGATGTTTGCTCTCACGAGCTGGCCAGAATTTGTTTTTCATTTACCACCTCTTTTAGGTTGACACTGATTTGGAGTCACCTGTTTGCTGTGAAAATGAAAGCGTCCAATAATCAGGACAGAGTCAATTACGCTGTTCCTGGTGACGGTCCCCAGGAGAGGCAGATAAAAGCTCAAAGTGGCAAAATCGGCCGGTGTTCTGCCCACGTCCCGGCTCCCTCCCTGCTCCATGCTCCAATGAAGGCAAACATGTTTCTAAACATGCTTCAATCGCACCTTCTGCAGTCTGGAGCCTCTCCAGACCCCTCTGTCGCTGGCTACACTCTTAGCGAATGGAAATCAAGATTATTTTTGTCCCCCTTAGGGCATTAAGTGCAGTGAATTGGGGGTGGGCAGTGAGAGATGAAGTTGGGCCATGGAAATAATTTGGTGGTGGCTAAATGGCAAGTGGATGCAGTCAGTGAAGTGTGCTAAGGTCATCTGGCCACACCCACTGTGCAGCTGTGGTGCAGCAGAATGGGGGGAGAGGGTGGCATTAAAGAAAATTTAGTACCATGAATTCAAATTCAAATTAGGTCCTTCAGCGAGTTTATCTGACATCAAGAGCTGGGGGCACTAGGAGTGGTATAGTGATGAAGGGGGACTTGACTAAAAACCAGAAGGTTACAGGTTTGAATCACAGCCAGGTGTGTGTATGGGGGGGGGGGGGGGCGGGGGCTTCAATTTTACCCTCAAGCAAGGCACACTTTTCCAATAAATAGCGTGGCTGTGTAAATGGGTTATATGTAAAACCAGGAGCTGC
The DNA here is from genome assembly GCA_029718625.1 of Synaphobranchus kaupii. Taxonomy (NCBI): domain Eukaryota; kingdom Metazoa; phylum Chordata; class Actinopteri; order Anguilliformes; family Synaphobranchidae; genus Synaphobranchus; species Synaphobranchus kaupii. The sequence continues at coordinate 616,299 of CM056385.1, forward strand.
CCAGACATGGGTGTCTGGTTTGAAATCTAAAACTGCAATGAAGTGTGAAAATTCAGCAGACAAATAACGCCACAGATCCTGGAGGCTGAAGGGGCATCATGACTCAAGGCAGACATATACAAGCTTAAAAGTCAACAAGGTAACAGCTTCCAAGATAATATTGTGGTAATGTATTGTGTACTGTTGTGAATGAATAAAGAACATGTAAGTACATGAGGAAATGGCACGCAAGTATGAAAGGTTGTCAAGAAGGATCTGCATGCTGCAAAAAACAGCATTCATAGCATTCAAAACATAGCATTGAACCCATCAAGGCTCATTATTTTAACTAAAACGTCTAGTGCAGAGGTTTTTATCTGAAGAAGACTGGTATAATTGCACATCTTTGTTCTTTGTTCTAGCCTGGCACTGAAGCACCTGTTTCAGCTATTTAAGGTCTTGACTTAAGACCCTGACAAGTTCAGCAGAATGAGGTTTGGTAGTTCTGGGCATGGACATCTCTGGTGTAGTGAGTATCTAGCACTGTGTTAAGCCCGATCTTCAACAACCTAACGGTCTCTACTTCGAGTGCATGCCCTGGTACGCGGTTCCTCTCTTTAGCAAAATAAACAAACAAAAAAACATTCAAGATATCAGTAATAATTTAACTTTAACTAATATCCAGATACCAATTTCTCAGAGCTAGCCCATTGTTTTGTGTTCTGCTTCAGGCGTTTAGTGAAGCACATTAAATCGTCAAATCAAATAATTTGGCGCCGTTGAAAGGAGACACAAAAGTAATTAGGGAGAGGGAGCCCACATCTTACAGTTTATTTTTAGCAAGATTGGTTTGCATGGAAAATTCCCAGCACAACAGTCTGGAGCAACAACATCAATTAGAGAATGCTTGCATAAATAAAGCAGAGATGGATTTTTAGCCTAGATTGAAACACTAGATTGAATGCCCCCCACCAACTTCCTCCCTCATGGGCAGAAATGTGATTCCACAGTCTTCTCTAGCTAAAAGTACAGGTGAATTTCCTGTGATTTGATTAATTGGAACCCATCTCATATTTTTTATAGGACCACACAGAATGTATCACTGGATGTATGGAAAAGGATCCATCCATCAATATTTCACATGACCAATATTTTATACGTTATAGAGGAGGAGTGTGAGGAACTAAACCACTGAACAAATCCAAATCCCTTTGTATCCTCTAGGGACTGAAATGCTTTAACTGCTTTGAATTTGATGGAATACAATTTCATTCTGGCCATTCATGTGGGTACTGTTATGCCATTACTTTATCATTTGGGCCATAAGTTGTATTATTTCCACCAGTAGCTTTTGTGTTATGGCCATGTGTTCTGGATCTGTTTCATATTCTTCATAAATGCTACATTTATTGTCCAATCAGAAGACATCATTACATCAGTATAAAAAATCTGTTAATTTTGTCCGCAGTCTAGTCTGGTGGTTCCTATGATGCTTTGCTGCAGAGTGGATACTCAACTGTCATCCACTGTTCAGCTCAGCAGTCATTTTTAAGTGTCAGATTAGTGTGGTTTTGTGTCATGAGGTAATATGGTTTGTACCAAGCTAGCACATCCATCATGCAGAAGGAAGAATCATTTGCTGCATTCCTGGGGCCCGGATTCATGTTTTGTCATGAATGTTAATCGTTCTCAGTTTGTGAATTAATCCTCCTGGCCTGTCAGACAGGTGGACCCTATTTGTTTTATGAATGTATTCATATGAAATGTAGGTTTACACTGGAAATGTGGGGAGAAAAGCCTCTGGTACATCTAAGATTGTGGTCGCTGTGCAGCCTTGACCACGTTTTCACCTCTTATTTCTCAATCTGTATTTAAAAATGTGTCATTGTTTTGCAAATATCCCAATCCTTGAGTGATGACAGCAATTAGCCAAGGTCTTTATGGTAAAGCTAGAGATAGGATTTCGGCCTCGATTTAAGCATTCGACTATACAGTATGTTTCTCTCTGTGTGAGACCTCTTTTCAGGTTGTTAGAGGTTACAGATATGCAGATGCTTATTTAATAATTATTTTAATTGAGATTCTTGTAATTGAACAATGAAGGGAATCATACTGCACTGTGACAGGTGGTGTGAATGGGCACACTATTGTCACTGGGATGCATTTCTCAGGGTAACTTTACTCATGTTAATAAGTCTATGCCACTGTCTCTTAGGATTTCACACAGACTAAATTGGGTAAGTATGAGAAATGTTATCACTGACAATTCCTCCTGCACAATCATAGTATCAAAATCTGATGATGGCAGTTGATCACCGAAGATTTAGCACAACTAATTGTGAGACCAGTACTACGAAGCGAGTTTAAGGGGTTAGCGAGCTAACTCAAGCTTGAACCCTGGGTTTTCTGTATCACGAAGCCGACTCACTTTTAATCGGGGTATATTGCCATGGCAACTTACTCTGCATGGCTAACCTGCTCTGGCTAACGGATTGAAACATATAAAAGCACCGCCCTTTGACCAATCAACTTCTTGGTTTTGGAAAAAGGCGTCTCCATTCCAATGGATCCCGGAGAGATATGTGCGGATAGTGAGGGAGTCTCTTCGCAGGGCAAGATTAGTGAGTTCCGCAAAAGATTAATTCCGAAAAATGCTTGAGACTATTTTTATGAATCATTTTTGGTGTGATTACTTCAGCAGTATTTTAAACATGCTGTATCAAGTTTAAAGTTTAGGAGCTCTAGAATGTAGTAGTACAGTTGTCACATTAGAAATAAACTATGAAAATATACTGAGAGTATAGATTTATTTGTTATGAGTGGTAAGGTAAATAAGGTATTAATTACAAATTTAACCTACACAATGAGCTTGTTTTCCCCTCCTCCCTGGCATTATTGGAGGCAAGGTGTTGATTTTTGCTCTTATGATTGTTTTATGATCTTTGTATCCGTCCATTATATATGTCTGTATCAGTATTTTTTTCCTCAGGAGAGAAATACGCTGCTCGAGTACAGCCCATGCTGCACCGCTATAGGGTTTTTGTTGCAGATACCGCCCGTTATGGGAACACACACAGAGCTTCATTAACAAAGCCCGTGTTCACTTAGCAAATGGATAATCACGTTCGTAGTACCGGGTAAGTCAGATTGCGGTGGTTAGGTTGTGTGATGCCAGCTAACGCAAAGAAACCCTGGGTATGTTAAACTTCCTTTGTAGTATACCCCACTGGTTTTCAGAATATTGGCACAATATGGAATTGTAAGCCACCCAGGAGATAAGTATTTTGTAGAGATTTGAACTATGAAGTATTCACCACAAAATGTCAGAAAACTTCAAATCATACCTCACAGTCAGGAGTCAGGGGTTAGGTTAGGGCAGATTGCCTGCGAGTTTTTTTACAACTCCAGACCAGTTCCAGAAAATTCTGACCAGCGGTGTGCAGTAGCCTTAGGTTAGCGACCAGGTTGGTAAAAATTAGGGCTTCGAACCGGTTCGAGGAACAGAAACTAAACACTGGAAACGAACGTTTGCTCGGAAGAGAAACTGAAATTAAAATGTTATCACATTTATTGTCCCAGGACAGAAACATTTGTTTGAAATCAGTTTCTGGTTAATAATATTATTTGTTTAGTTCCGAAAACACTCAACGTTACTGCATGGTTCATGGCGAGCATCTTCACCTCGCTGGCCCACACTGAATTGCTATTTATTTTGGCATTATCTAATGTGCTAGCCAGCTAGCTAGTCCGAACATGAATTGCTATTTATTAATTTTGCAAATTGATTGATTGTCTTTAGCAGGTCATAGTTGGGCTTAATTTTGAGATAGTACATTACTTGCTATTCTACTTAAGGCAGCCTGATTGCCACGTTGTTTTTGTATGGTTCAAACGTATCAATAGGATATGCATTTGGTTCGTACAATGATTAAATGTTCCATGATTTGGATGTGAAACCTTTTCATATGCTATTCAATGTAATAAATATGAAGAAAGTAAAACATAAGCTTGAGTTCAGAGTTGTCCCGTCATACACCAGATATTACCTGTACCATTCGGCTAATATTCTACATAGCCTATTCGTATTGTTTATTGTACATTTATAGGCCTATCATTTATTCAGATAAGAAATATGGCCTTAAGCTGCTCTTTTCACAAAAATGAATGGATCATGCAAAAAATAAATATATCAAATAATCAACCCTTTTTCACTGCATTGTAATTGTTAATAAGTTTTCTTTTTTCGTTTCAGTAGTTACACCAGCTTACTTTCCCACTATTGTTGATCCTTGATGGATTCATTTAGATTTTTACAGATTTTCTCAGCCAGGAGTGACGAGGAGACGTGATTAAGCCTAAAGCCTTGACTCTAAATATAATAATATCCCTTATTTCTCTAATATCCTATTACCTTCCGAAAGCAAACCCTCAAATTATTGTAGCATTTTTTCCTAAGGAAACCCGCAAAGGCCCGCACACTGTTTCTTGCTTGCAAGACTTTATTTTGCTTTGTGCATTGGCAAAATGATTGAGCTCTGACAAAGGCCGTTGGCCGATGCAGAAAGCAAAATAAATGATGCACAGGCCTAGGCAAGGGCAGATGCTTACTTTAGAATATGGTTGCCAAGCTGTGCTGCCAGCAGTTTGTTTTTGGTTGCCCGAACGAAAATGACAAATGCAACACAAGTAATTTCCACTTTTTTTTTTTTTTTTCCACAGTTTTGCATTATTCGTCATAGGCTGCAACAGGAAACCGTCCACAATGTTATAATGATATCCCGGCAGCTACCAGTCACTCTTAGACAGTGCAGCTGTCCCACATTTTTCTAAATTTAATCGCAATATTCAATTTTATTTGTATAGCACTTTTTACAGAGAACTGTCACAAAGACGCTGCACAGAGAAACAGAAGGAAAATTGAACAAAAAACCAGGCCTTAACCAACCAGCAAAACGAGGTAAAAACTCCCCGGTGGGAAGAAATCTTAGAAGGAACCTGGCTAGAGAGAGGGTGCCCATCCTTCGCTGGCCAATATGAGGAAGGACAAGTGATAAACCATGGCTCTGGCTATGAATGTTAAGATGACTGTTCAATTTTATCTGACTGTCTATACACTGAACACTATCCTGTGTTCACTGGAATGAATTCAAAATACATTTGAATTGATTCCAGTGTACATCTGCTATCACGAGTACTGTACTTTCTCTCAAACTGGTGGGATGCTGGCCTCCTTACCAGGTGCAACCAGGACAATGCACAGCAAGAGAAAAGCAATATTTTTTGTTTGGAAAATGCATAAAGATTCTTGGCTGGAGAACAATTTGTTGGAAAACCATGTAACAAAACATTGTGTTGTGACATAATACTTTTTTGATAGGTGCTGTAAAAAATAAAATACGTACTTTTGCACTGATGTATTAGATTACTGTTGGACGTGAAAATCACTGAGAAAACTGCTTGAAAATACCAGCTTGCATCAGAAATGACCAACCTTCATCCAAACATATGATTAGGCCAAGTTCAGGCCAAAGTGAGCCATAGTAATTAAAAAGAATTAATTCTGTGGATTGTTTCCATTTTGAAAAGAAAGGTAATGCTGTTTTTCAGTATCTTCACATCACACACCAGAGATGTTTAATGCATGAATAGCAAAATAAAGTGATCAATGGTACGAATCCACACCTGGGTCTTCAACTGGTGGTTTGGGAGTTAGAAACATCTCTAGCCCAAATGCGGTCTCCCTGCTGTGAAAGAGAATCACCCATCCCACTTGAAGGAATTATCACTCAGAATTCAGTCTCTGATGTTTCACATCACTAAGTAAGGACACAACATCACAGAGTGGGAATTTAGTGACAAAAAAAGTTTTCTTGCCTGAATCAAACAAAAGTGTTGACACATTTTCCCCCACAAAAATTGCCTTGATGTAGGAATCCTGAGTGGTCGTTTGTAAATGTCACTTTCTACAGATGCATTGGCCATATGGCTGAGACATTGCAGGTTTGAGCCTTGGCTGTGTTGTTAGTTGACTATGCATATGAGCTTGTGACAGAAGGACAAAAGCTGTAGGGTGAGTAGGGTAGGTTGGATCCAAGTCGGCCAAAATTTCTAGGGTTTCCGCTCCATTAGTTCCTCCCAACAATGCCAGGGGCCTACAGGCTACAAGCATTTCTTCTACTACTCCTCTGATTAGCACCAGGTCTCCTTTTGACTTTATAGCTTATAGTTTGTCAATAGCTTACAGGCATATGCATCGAAGGAGTTCATTTCCAGTGACACAGCTTAAAGGGTAATTCCACCCCAAAACAACATTAACCTTATTGAACAGATCACGGTGCAACCAAATAAGTCTTTCTTTGTGGCTGGGTAGTTATTATTTATTTATTATTATATTTGAATATAAAGTAGAAAATTCCGTAGAGGCATACGCCAAAATTACGTATAGCTCTACCACTTCCTGGTCTCTGAAAGACTACAGTGTCAGTGTTTTCAAGTGGGCGTGTAAATTACATAGGCAAGTAGGCGGAGCCAGCGAGGGAAGAAATGCTGCCTGCATCTCACTGTTCTGAATAGGGACACATCGTAGATCAAGCTAGCTATCACTGCTATTTTATTATAATGTTAGAAAATTACATTGATAGGCTACGTTATTATATAAGATGTTTTGGAAAACTAAACCAAACAGGACTCGAGTGCTGTCGGTTACAGAGTGGAGCTCCTCTGGTATTCCCTGATTCCCTGTAGCCTACATCTTCCTCTGCCTTATTGAATCACCCGGTAAGGGACCGTGTCAACTAGCGTTACATTATGATCCATGATAAGGCCATGTAAAAAAAAAAAAGTTGTTGATTGTCCCCGCCCGACATCCGAAAAAGGCCCCGACGACTTTTTTATTTTGTGACGATGGCCAGAAGTTGCAGAAAACACAGGGAAATCCTATTTCTAGCCATTTGGATAGAAAATCGTACTCACACCGCACTAGGAGATCCTATCCGATCCACTAGGCCAAGCCCTCTATCGACCACCATGCAAAATTGTTAGAGCGCATGTGCAGCATACGGGTTGCTAATGAACAATGCACGCCATCTTTGATCAACAATAGCGAGAGTTCACACATGCGATTGTCTATGGTATATTATATTATTATAATTCTGACCACGCATTATGATTGGTTGAGAGGCGTTCAAAGCTGTGTCTATATTCACGATATAGTACCCCTATGATGCAATAATACACCTGTTTACCTGGACGTTTAAATTAATATCACTCCGCACGTCTGCAGCAAAAACTTTCTGATGCTGGGCTGGAGGCTAGAGAAATAAAATCGAAAGCTCCTGGAAACCAAATCCACTGGAAAGGAAATTAACGGTGGAGTGACATTCTCACTGGAGAGTCACAGATTTGTCTCTTTTATGCTAGTAACGATAGCAACAGTTTAGGCTTACAGCTGATTCATGAAACCGGTTAAAACATTAAATCTGTAGATAAAAAAAGTTTGTATTCGGCACGTTACAGCAACTTTAATCTAGCAAACCATTTTTGTGGTTAGTGGTGCAGTATTCAGTTTGGAAATACGAATTTAGTAGGAATTTAGCTAGCTAGCTAGGCTTAGTAATTAGCTAGCTGTAAGTTAACGTGAGAAACATAGCCTGGTTGTGTGAAAGCAAGTTAACGTTACTTCACATCTGTATAGGCTATATATAGATAACTGTTTTAGCTAACGTTTTAACTATTACATTATGTTATTATTATTAGGTAACTTGACGCTGTACAATATCGTCAATATAGTCACAGTTAAAGGGTTGCCGGCCCGACGTGAACAACACCCTTTAACTGTGACTATATTGATGACATAGTACTGCGTCTCGTACCTTATTGCTTAATTAACAAAACGTTCTACAACAATGCCTTTTATTGTGCTAACAATAGTCCGTTCTGGGTGCAGTACACCAATTAAAGATTGGTTTGGGTGTTCGGTGGAGGTCGACATGACTTTATCGCAGGTGTTTGATGAATTCAATCAAGGAACATTTATTGACCAAAAATACATGAAACATTACAATCAATATGAGCAAAACTGATGTTGACAGGCTACAATTAAACAGAAGCAATTTGGTCAAGAGACGCAATGTTCTATATATTCTGTCCTCTTTATTTCTCTCTACGGTCCGCTGTACCTGGTGCTTAAATAAAAAATAAAAAAATTTAAAAAACCGCCCTCTCTACGACTTTTTTTTTTTTTTAAAAAGGACGATCAACAACTTTTTTTTTTTACATGGCCTAATTAAGTAGACTTAAATTAGCTAGCTGACCATAATTGAACGGTTTCGCTTTGAGCATTCGATTACAGAAACAATGTATTTTTTCTGGGCTAGTGCGTTAGCTGTTGTTAGCAACGAGTTTCTTGGCATAAAACAAATTGGTTTTTAAATATGTTTTCCATGCAGTAGGCTCTAGTAGCTAACCTTGCATTTGTTAATGGAAGGAGGTTGGACATCGGGGTGATAAATGCGTCGTTTCCATGTTTTTACCGACAGTGCGTTCAAGTTGCACTGGGAAAGTTACAAACATAGCTAAAATGGCTAACACGTAGCCTACAACAATTACATTTTAACTTTTAATTATATAGAGTACTGTGCAAAAGTCTTAGGCACCCTAGAATTATTTTTTATTTTTTTGTAGATGTTTATTTTTTGTCTTCTGCATTAGTATGTCAGTAGAAAAACACACACAAAGACTTTTGCACAGTAGTGTATGGTTAATATTCTGTATCGGCATGTTGGTCGATACAAAAGCATTTCATACTGAAAAACGGGAGGTCGGGGTTGATTTTCCGATATGGAACCGGGGTGCATAGCCTAGCTGAGTGACTTCTGGCTAGGCTGGCTAATGTTTTCACAATACCAAACGCAGATAAATGAAGGGCCGTATTTCCCCCGTTTTTCTGGAGACTGAGCAAATGATGGTGGTATTTTCACAGTATAAGGCACTAGCAGCTAAATGCCCAGCCCCTCGGCCTCCGCTTCAGTAACGTCATTCAGTGGGCATGGCAACCTGTTGTCTGAATTGTAAGTGCCATGGCCGTTGTAGTTTACTATAAACCATGTACCTGGTACATGCACATTAGTTTGGGGCTATAGCTCTGCTCTCACGACTCTGCTCTCACGACTCTATGCTCTCACAATCAGGAGGAGAGCTACTTTTCAACAAACCAACCACATTTTTGGGTGGAATTACCCTTTAACTCAGGAAGCACATTAGGCAATTAAACTTCTGCACCACATTTGTGCAATTTGTCTGCCCTTCAACACATTTCCAGTTCATACAACCGAAACTATATTCTGAGTTGTATTCTTAATTATTTTTCACAGGTAACTAAAGTGGCTATTGTGTTTCAGGTTATTGAGAATGTACTCTGATGAAGAAATTAGCCCAAACCTAGGTTACGTAATTTCAGGTTGGTGATGGATTACAGGTCGATATCTTATTTCCATTCCCGTAACTCAAGACAGATTAAATATTGTTGAAATATGTTTCTGGATCTCTCTCAAGATACATTTGATTAACGATTCATTGCAGATGCTCACTAGAAAGGCAAGGAATGCTTCAGTGGGTTGTACTTTCTCTTCATTTTGCACTCTCAAAGAAGATTCAAGCATTGTACCTGAAGGTATTCAAAATCATTCAAATAAAACCATGTTAAAATGTATCCAGCGGATACATAACTCTGTGTTTATCAGAGCATGGCCATTCTGTAAAATAATTTAAAGGTAAATGGAGTACTTATTGAATTTTAAGTGCTTTGGTAATACAAATTTACAAATAGATCCTTGACAAAGCTCCTCATAGTAAATGACTTACAGTTAGATAACTGGCTTATAGCTAAATGAATTCCCCTAGATTTATATTTTATTTAACCAGATTACTTCAAATGACAGCTATAAAACAAAGTTCTGGGACTATCCTGCCGTCATCATGTAATGGAATGCATTAAAAACAGTGAACAGATATTTTAAAAGGTTGGTGTTATTATTATTATCATACATGCTCAAATAATTACTTTTAAAATATAGTTATTTGAAACATTGTAACCCTTAATTTCCTGCAGTGCACTGGCAATTGTAAAATAAACATTTACACCAATATACAGAACAAATATACAATATGGTCAATATACAATATACTTGTCCAATAAATAAAGTAAGAAATATTGAATAAAAAAATAAAAAAAGAGAACTCTTCTAAGAATAAAATTGTGCTCCTGAAATAAACAATTTTTTCATGTACATGGGAAATTGAGATAATTTAGCTCATATGAGATTACTGTCGAAATGACATTGTATTTATTGTATTTTGCAGCAAAAACAAACAAAAAAAAGATTTAATTGTTTATATTGTATTGTATATTACTTATATACAATTTGTGCAATAGCCGAGGTGACCTCTTGTGTCACTGTAATTATTATCTATAGGGAAGCATAGCCATGTAATCCATGCTCCTGCAAGGGCTGTTATGAATATGTAAATTTATTTTAATGCAACATCAGTGCATTACCTTCACAAGTGAAGATTCAGCACTAGCTTTTGATTGGATAAAAATAGTAAATTTAGAGATGTGGTCAACAACATGATACATGATCTACAGAAAGTCATCAAAAGTATCCAGACCCTTGCAATGTTCAGGTTTTGGGGCTTGAAATCATGAAATGTTGGAGATATTTGAACTCTCTTCCAGCTATGATATCAGAAATTCTGAACCCCCCACCACCAAAACACACACACACACACACACACACACACACACACACACACACACACACACACACACACACACACACACACATCAGAAAACAGAATTGCTTTTGATTGCCATAAATCTATAATCCAAACATCAACATTTCGCTGTGATTATGGCCTAAAGCCTTGCCTCCCAGGTACAAGTTATCCATTTAGACATTTAACTCTGGTAACCCCTTATTTTTCACACCTATGTTATACAGATCCTTTCCAAAAAATTAGAATATTATGGAAAAGTTTTTTTTTTTCCATAATTCCATTCAAAAAGTGAAACTTTCATAGATTATAGATTCATTACACACAAAGTGAAATATTTCTAGCCTTTATTTGTTTTATTTTTCATAATTTTGACTTACAGCTCCAGAAAACCCCCAAAACAGTATTTCAAGAAATTAGAATAGTGTGTCGAAAATCAGCATTTACTTCAGTTATTTCAGAGAATGAGTGGAGTGGCTTGACTCGAGGAATCCGACAGTTGTAGCCCATGTCCCGGATACGTCTGTACGTGGTGGTTTTTGAAGCACTGACTCCAGCCTCAGTCCACTCCCTCTGCATCTCCGCCAAATTTTGGAATCGTCTTTGCTTGACAATCCGCTGAAGCCTACGGTCATCTCTTTTGCTTGTGCACCTTCTCCTGCCACATTTTTCCCTTCCACTAAACTTTCTATTGATATGCTTGGACACTGCACTCTGTGAACAGCCAGCCTCCTTAGCGATGACCTTTTGTGGCTTACCCATCTTCTGGAGGGTGTCAATGATGGTCTTCTGGCCAATTGTCAAGTCTGCAGTCTTCCCCATACTGACCCAAACTGAGATAAACTTTGCAGGTGTTTTGAGTAAATTAGATGATAGTGTGACACTCAGTCTAAAACATTCATTCTCTGAAATAACTGAAGTAAATGCTGATTTTCGACACACTATTCTAATTTCTTGAAATACTGTTTTGGGGGTTTTCTGGAGCTGTAAGCCAAAATTATGAAAAATGAAACAAATAAAGGCTAGAAATATTTCACTTTGTGTGTAATGAATCTATAATCTATGAAAGTTTCACTTTTTGAATGGAATTATGGAAAAAAAAAAAACTTTTCCATGATATTCTAATTTTTTGGAAAGGATCTGTATATTATTGGCTCTTTTGGTAATCTCCAGTCTTGGAGACTAAGTGTAACTTTACCTGGTGGGGATGAGAAAAGAAAAAAGCCCTGGATCTAAGGCACTATCTTTAAAGGAATTTCAAAATGAGCCACATCCAATCCTACCACTGGGTTTATGCAAAGAGATGTCCCTTTCAAAATTCAGCAGTCATTTATTGTCTGGGACAATCCGTTTGAGAACACTTTAAAGTGCTATTACACTATCTGAAATGTTGATACCTAATACCCCCCCCCCCCCACCCCCCCACATTCTCCAAACCTGAAAACAGTGGATAAGTCAAACATTTCATGAATGAGGCCCAATGAGTGCTTATTTTAATCAAGGTGAAGTTTTGCAGTCGGTTCCAACAAGACCCCGATCATAATAAGTTGCCAAACAGTCAACAGTTCCCATCATTTAAACCTGGACATAACTACGTTTACAAAACATGTCACATCAGACATTTATCAAATGAGTAGCTTAATTATGTTTTCTGGTTAACCAGATAGCATCACCCAGGTGGGTGCTACACATTGTTGGTGGTAGAGGTGAGTTTCCCCCTCGTCACTGTAAGCGCTTTGAGTGTCGTGAAAGGCGCTATATAAATGCAAGGTATTATTATTATTATTATAGTTGTTCAGCCTTCAGATGCACTATATTTTCAGTGTTGGCTTTTTTTGTGAATCCTATAGTTCAAGGTGTGCAGGAAGCAAATGTGTCAGGACCAGAAAGGTGTCATGTGAGGTGAGCTGACAGTGCTGTCTCCCTGTCACTGCATGTGAATGCTCTCGTTTGATGTTCTGTGCTGTGTCGGGGTGCTGTCAGTTCAGGATCACTATTATGGTTGTTAAACCCTCTTCTAATTTATTTAATCTGTGCAGAAAAAACTTCTTAACCAATCAAGTGTATTTTTCTGTCAGTGTATAACTTTAAAACTAGCTCACAGCACTATTTTTCATTCAAATTAACATGCGGGTTTTCTCTTTACTTGCAATGCAAGCATCAGGCATGCACATTTGAATTTATTTCACCTGCGTAAGTAAGGAATGATGCTCTGGTTGAGCAGTATTTAGTTTATATGTTTGCTTGTTTATATGTTCGCATCGTGCTCCTATTCTCACCGTCTTAGTTATGGAACTGATGGATGAGGCTGAGAAGTTATGAGAGGCAATAGAAAAGATACAGAGGTAAAAAAAATGAATGAAGAGATTGTTCATTTTAAAGCAAGCCGGGTATATCGGCAGTGCCTCTGGCTGTCAGCGTGTTGGCCATGGAGAAAGACTGAGGGGGGGTGGGGAACAGGGAAAGCCATTGCTCCTGTGAGGCGGAATCACCTCTTGAGGTAACTGTGAGTGAAAGTGACAGCAAGGGCCCGCCAGCTGCTGTCGGGGATGATTTCTGAACAGACAGCGAGGTTCACATCCCCACCGTAATCAGCTCTGCTTCAGGCGGATCCTGAAATTCCTGTAAGACCTCAGGGCTATGAGGTTTGGCGAATTCAATGTCTTTTAAAATGATAAAGTGGATTGAGTGAATTATTTTAATGTTTGTTCTTTCCTGAGCTGTGATAATGGCAAATGCTATTGGTTAATGGCTGAGACTAAAGAAGCAATGCTTTTGTGCAAAAAGCATTTATAGAATTTTTATATACGGTTTCATAAAATTTACCACATACTCTGCCTCTGAAAGCACGTTTGAAGTGTGTCTAATAGTGTCTGTACTATATACCGGTATGAATGCATAGATTTCTATCTGTGTGTGTTTATCTATGGCTTGTGTCTATAACTGTTGTGATTGGAGGGCAATTTGTGTGTCAATCACCTACAGTATGGTTGCCACCCAAAATCAAGCCATTGCTCCCAATTTTCACCCCAAATGAAATAGTCTAGATCTAGACCTGGCAGGTACCATCTGTGACAATACTCAGTTCAAACTCACTGGAATGTACTACAAAAATAACAGAGAATAATGTCTATTCATTCTTGGGCAAGAAAAATGTGAGATTATCAGTGCAAAAATCAAGTGATATTTTTGGAAGTGTGTTATCCTGTTGTAAATTGAAGAACAACTTGATGCTGTCCATCAAACATTTCAAATTAAAGCTATCTAATCTTGTCCTCTGCATGGTATGTTTTGATATAGATCAGGAGTGTCCAAGCTTACCTGCAAAGAACCGGTGCGGGTGTCGGTTTTTGTTTTAGCCCAGCACTATGGGCCAGATTCAGAGTTGAGATAAGCACGCGCAAATGGGACTTACTCCCGAAATTCCGCGTAGCTTAAGTTATTTGTGATTTAGAAATTTGACTTATCCGCTGTTTTAAGCGTCTCTTCAGTACATACGTGGCATTACGTGTGCGGGGTGGAGATTTGATGAAAAGGAAAAGTCTGCAAGATACACGTATTCAGTATAAACTAAATTTTTTTCCCGCACAACTTTGTGCGGAAAAAAAGGTAGTTTGGGCTGGATTCAGAGATGGCCAACTTAATCATGCACTTAAGTGCCTCTCCTGCGCGGATTTAAGATAGGTCATATTCTAACCTGTGCTACGCGGGTGCATTTCTGAAAATGTGGGTGGCTCGGGGCATGATATTCAAATGACCTTTTTCTTGTACCTGCCCCCTGGGTTGCCAGCTTTCTACTAAAACAATGTGTGTGGGGGTATACATTTTCAATGTGTCAGTGACATTGCCTTTAATGTTTAATGTTGCCTTCATAGCAACAAGCTAAACACAACAATAGCCTGATCATATGCCAAAAAAATTGTGAAAAGCCCTGCTCACTCAAATGCAAAAATAAACATGTGAAATTATTGTGTCATATTCTATAACTATAAATATCTGCTACTAAATATGAAATAAATATACAATTTGATAAATAAATGTCCTACAATTGTACAAATGTACTACAATTTGATAAATAAATATACAATTACCATTGGTTTGAAGCATAGAGATGTCCCTTTCAAAATTCAGTGGTCATATATTGTCTTGGACAATCTGTTTGAGAAATACACACCAGTTAGCTCTGCGCAACACCCCATATACTGTACCTGCAGCTCTTAAGTACATAGAGGACGGTATTGCCTGTATATCACTGTAACAGAGTGTTTTTATAACTACAGAAAAATGCCATCCCCGGGCAAAACAATACATACTGTACAAGGGGAACTGATGTTTTATTGAGGTACAAGAGTGAATGATTAAGTTACATATTTAGGTGTGTGTAACAGTGTGATATCAATGTTTTCATCTTAAACCATCACAAGGGTCAAATGTATATGCTGTATAATGGACAAAACCAATTTTATTCATTTTATGACATCTATTGGATATGGTTTTGGACCCATAGATATCTACCTCCCTATACTGATGAAAAGATAGTAATTCCCATTTGAAAATGATGCAAAAGTAAGCAAGTGCTGCTCACTGCTCCCCTAACCCTCCCTGTGCTGCTCACTGCTCCCCTAACCCTCCCTGTGCTGCTCACTGCTCCCCTAACCCTAACCCTAACCCTCCCTGTGCTGCTCACTGCTCCCCTAACCCTAACCCTCCCTGTGCTGCTCACTGCTCCCCTAACCCTCCCTGTGCTGCTCCCCTAACCCTAACCCTCCCTGTGCTGCTCACTGCTCTCCTAACCCTCCCTGTGCTGCTCACTGCTCTCCTAACCCTCCCTGTGCTGCTCACTGCTCCCCTAACCCTCCCTGTGCTGCTCACTGCTCCCCTAACCCTCCCTGTGCTGCTCACTGCTCCCCTAACCCTCCCTGTGCTTCTCACTGCTCCCCTAACCCTCCCTGTGCTGCTCACTGCTCCCCTAACCCTCCCTGTGCTGCTCACTGCTCCCCTAACCCTCCCTGTGCTGCTCACTGCTCCCCTAACCCTCCCTGTGCTGCTCACTGCTCCCCTAACCCTCCCTGTGCTGCTCACTGCTCCCCTAACCCTCCCTGTGCTGCTCACTGCTCTCCTAACCCTCCCTGTGCTGCTCACTGCTCTCCTAACCCTCCCTGTGCTGCTCACTGCTCTCCTAACCCTCCCTGTGCTGCTCACTGCTCTCCTAACCCTCCCTGTGCTGCTCACTGCTCTCCTAACCCTCCCTGTGCTGCTCACTGCTCCCCTAAGTTTTCCTGACAGAATTTAGTTTTTTCTTATAAATGAAGCAACCACCACCTGCAATGTACCAAAAGTCATCGATAACAGTAATTAATGAATGTACATAATTTTTTTTTTTTTTGCAGATTTTAGGGTGCCTGGGTTTGTACATGTACCTTTCACCACTCTAACCAGTCCTACAGATCCCTCATGGCTTCAGCAGGCAAGAGCATACCTCAGACCACAGGTCCCCAGGGGTTAATTAAATTTGCTTCAGAACCCATGAGCCCTTCATTCCAAAACCGTGCAATGCTGCGCCGTGACCAACTGTTCCTCCACCACAATTTGTACATGACAGAACTGAGGGCACCCCACTAATTAATGCGACCCACTCTCACACAGGCCCAAATGTCAGAGACTAATTCTGCAGGCTTCTGTCCGAGGCCCAATAAAAATACCATGATGAAATATTTTCTCTGGGTTTCTTTTTATTTTCGCATGTGATGGCAACTTGCAGTGAAAATGGCCTGTAAGCAGGTCCAATTTTCAAACACGCCCCACATAGTCCAGCACCTATCCTGTTTTTTTGTTTTTCTTACCCTCTTCACCTACGTATGTAGATCTGCATGAAGGATGCACACTGATTTTAACTACTCATTATTTTTATTCCTGTTGTTCACGAAAGATAGTTTCATTATTTGTCCTCTATTTCCATCCGGTTTGAATTACTTATGTATAAAGTAAAACTAAGGTATGTTTTAGATTGAGTAGCACGGCATCTTATTAATAATTCAATTTCAACAGGGATTGTCAATCAATAGATGTGTGAAACAATACCACAGGCTAATTTAAAATTTGATCAGGCTGTAAAATTATTTTTTAAAAAGAGTGAAGTGTAAATTTACAATGGACGGTTGGGGCATAGGTGAAGTTATTTCTGAAGTTATTGTTTGCCTCTCCCCCTCCAATGACTGTGCAGGAGCACTTTGTTGTATAATTGGTCATTTAAATTATTTAGTTGAAAATTAATGACAAAATAGTATTAGCACAAAAAGAAAATGAGAGGAGTTTTAACGGCGTTCCAAAGGAGTTTTTGAGAGGTGTTTTAAAAAAAGCAAGAATAAAAAACCATGAGCAAGCTATAAGTCTTTATCATAGATATTTATATATATATTATATATACAGTATATTACACCTCAGAAGAGATTAGCTTTTTCCCATTTCACCAAACCCTCAGAGTAACTCAGTCTGTTGCAATCGACAGACTCGTGGTTTTCCAGTTGCTTTACAGTATATCCCAGGTAAGGGTACAGACAGGGAAACGGATGCATTTCTCTCCCATCCCTGTGACTCAGAGACCAGCTGGATATAATTGATCCAAATCCCAAAGTCCTTTGCTTCACAAAGTCAATTATCCACACATATGTGGCTCACTGTGAATAAACAAAGTCCTTTGTGAGTGCAAAATACCTAAAAATATTCAGAATACAGTGGGGATGGAAAGTATTTGGGCAGTGACACAATTTTGTTGTTTTGGCTCTGTACTCCAGAACATTGGATTTGAAATGGAACAGCAACTAGGAGGTTAAAGTGCAGACTTCCAGCTTTAATCTGAGGGTTCTTACATCCATATCGGGTGAACCATGTAGCAATTGTAGCCCTTTTTGTACATGGATGGATGACTTTAAGGGTTGTTTCTCATGACTCATTTTTCTATTGAACTCTATGGAAAAATTATTCAGGAGAAACAACCCATGTATTTTGTTTAAGTGATCCATCCATATCTACTGCATATCTGGCAGCAGAGTGATGGTTTGAGGCTTGTTTGATACCTCAGACCCTTGATGACTGACAGCCATTTAGCCAACCAAGTGATCCATATGTTCCAGTGTAATTTACAGCTTAATCTAGCCCCCCTCCCCTCCCCCCATGCACTGTGGAGTGTGTTAAAGTGCATTTGGTAGTGGATGCTAACTGATACCATTAGATTGCGCTAGCATTAGCAACAGCTGGACGTCCATACGAAGGACAGCATGGAATCAGCTGAAAATGGTCTCCATCGATTGACAAGATCACGGGTAAGTCGTAAATGAGATATTATGTCCAAAATTCCGAACTATCCCTTTAATCTAGTCCCACCCCCCAATTCCCATAGAGATCCATTGAAATGCAGAGAGGTTACAGTATCGATTGTAAGAGCACCAGAAAATAAGATATCAAGAGTCTTTTGATGTTGTTGAGTCACAGACATCAGGAAGTCATGGCATGTAAAGGATGTGCAACCAAATATTAAATATGATGACTATTTAAGTTTATGTTAATTTGTCCAATTAATTTGTCCAATTACTCGTCCCCTAAAATAGGGGGGACTGTGTATAAAAAGGGCTACAATTGCTACCCTTTAACCTCATAGTCACTGTTCCATTTAAAACCCAATGTTCTGGAGTACAGAGCCAAAACAACAAAAATTGTGTCACTGCCCGAATACTTTCTGTCACTTTAAGGGTTGTTTCTCCTGACGCATTTTCCTATTGTACTCTATGGAAAGATAAGTCAGGAGAAACAAACCTTCAAGTCATCCATCCATATCTACTGCATATCTGGCAGCAGAATACAGTGCCCATGGAATTGATAGGCTAATTATAAACTTTATTTCAGTGACCTCGGACAAAAAAAGCGTGAATCTAACTCAGAAAGTAGGGTCATCTAATTGTGCAACAAATGGCTACGAACACGGATGACATATGTCCACACTCGGAGGACAATGGAGGAAGAAGCAGCTTTAACACACCTCATTATGTCTGCTGATTTAGGCTTCTCTCTAAAAGGAGAAAGTTCTAATTTTTCAGGTGTAAAGCAGCTAACATAATGAGATGTAGCCTATTAAACCTGCTTCTTCCTCAGTTGTCCCCTGAGTGTAAACTGTCGCTGGAGTGCGTTTATACTTTTTGCGAACGACAACAACCACAGTCTATGTAGGGCGACAATAGAATGTTCATGAAAGTTCTGCGATTTCAGTCGAATGACACTCTGTCACTGGACTATAAACTGGCCTTAAGAACTATGAGCATATTACCCCAGTGCTAGCATCGCTTCATTGGCTACCGATTAAAGGGTAACTACACTCTAGATCACTTTTTTTCGCTGTAAAGGTGTTTGTATGCCTACCTTATAATGAAACTTATTCATGCATTCCGTTATTTCAACAATTCTGAAATAATATTGTATATCATAAGAAACTGGTTGCAAAGCGTCTTTGTGCTGCCCCTAATGGTTGAAATTTCCTTTCTGCTCCCCACACTGCCCCCGCCCCAATCGTGATGTCAGAGTACCTCTTTGGAGGTCCCTCTACGTCATATGAATGATTGTTGTTGCCCACAACGGAAACAGCCGGCACCTGATTGGTTAGACCTGCTACGTTACTTTTGTTACGCCTCCACGTTTTTAAACCGGAACAACGTGGCATCCTGTTCAATTCTCTTGTTCCACTTAAATAGTCCACTAAAATATGTTTCTGAAAATATTTGAGGTGAGAAATAGGCCATGCAGTTGCTGAATCTTGATTCATATTTGATGTGCAAACTGTTTGACAGTTTGATCCGAGTTATACAAAATCATTTGTACAGTGTACATTAATTTATGCAAATGACGATGGACAAAGCTTATAATCAGTTGTAGTCTGGAGACAGGGCAAGAGAAGCCTGTAGCCATAGAGTATTGTGGGGTGACATCCATTCCTTTTCTTACTGTCACCTGTCAACAGCTGTGACCACACCTTCCTGGGCTGGCTCTTGATAAGTGGGTAGGATTTGTTTCCCTCTCATGACTGCACTCAAACCCTGTCTTGATGGCTATGCAGCTACATAATACTCCTAGCGGGGGCACTTGTATAATCCCCAGTTGGTGCTTCCGTTGCTCTGTTACACTTTCCTAACTGGTTTCTTTACTCTACATACTGCTGGCAGGGCTCATGCCCCGCATCATGAGAGTTGCTGTCATCTGGACTCCTCCGCTGTCCGGCTTCCTTTCTGTGGCCGCTTGCTCTCCCCCGTCCGCCACTGCCTACCACTCCCGCCACCATCGCCGCCTGGCCTTTCCCACCATCCCAGCTACCACATCTGGACTGCCTCTAGCTAGACTGTCAACTAGCTGCTGCAAATTATATTTACAATAACATTGGGTGATTGACCATGTTGGTTTTCATGGCAAAATGTAACTGTAAACGTGCCCATTGCGCTCTGTGGCCACTGCGTGCCACATGGGACAAAATTCAAAAGCAATGCTTGTGATTGTATTTATTGACCTGCAGAGCGGTCTGTCATTGCATTTATCGAAGTGCTCCGCCTTTTCAGTGACAAAATTAAATGTAATCAACTGTCCAATCATAGTCCATGTGGCGGAGTGGGGTGGGGTGTAGGGAAGAAACAGTGGGTGGGTTCGATTAAGCGGCCGGGCATGGACTGTCTTAACCGGATTAGCACTGATTGCGTGCAATTTAAAAAAAACGGCGTGCGCTTAATGCGCCAGGCGGCGTAATGTTATGATGATGACGACCGTGCAGCGATTAGGGCTGGGTCAGCTTTATTGAACTATATAATAACTAGAAAGGAAACGTGGTCACATGGTTCCCGTCAACACTATTCAATTTGGTTCTTCCGAAAGTGGCACCACCGCAAGATGGCTGCTACGGCCCAGAAATAGCATTACAGATGAGCTCTGCCATGTATTTCCAATGGCGCGCTGTGAATGTCAACGAAGTCACCCCAGCAAAATCTAGGTGCCAAAAGCTCACAATATGGTAATCAATAAAGGCAGGCAATCACATTTTTCCTGGGTCGAAAGTTTTTCTAGGCTGCACAGAAAAGAGAAAGGTATGATTTAAAAATGCTCATCAGTAAGTGTTGAGTAGGTGCTCTGAACTCTGATTGGTTAAGAACAAACTGATGAGATGTGGAACATGGTCACTTGTTAATCGTAATTACGTCACAGTACAATCACGTGAGGAGGCCTATTCACATTTTCGCCTCAAATTAAATCCAATCTCCACTGGACTATGGTTAGCTCACAAGGTGGATACAGCTAAGTCGGTAGCTATAGCTATAGGTTAGCGAACAGTTATGAAGTTCACATGCCAGTTATCTTGTGCATAATAATAAAATGGTTTTCAAATGCTTTCATGTCTGACTTCACATCTCAAGATAAGTGTTACATTACTAGTGTAGTGTCGTTAGGTACATTAAGAATTTGGCAGTGAAGACAGATAGTCTTAACAGTCATCACATGGAGACACCAATGAATGTGCAGAATATATATATTTATATATGGCTTCACACTAGGTGCAAAAGTATAATTAATCAGTCTCATAAAATTAATTATTAAATCATGATTATAAATTTCAATGTTAAATATTAAAATAATAATCAATAACTTAATCTGAAGGTGTAAGTTGTTTTGGAGGATAGTGTAGTGCATGTCTATTGGGAATCAAACCACATTTATGTGACCCTGGACTGCATTTCCAAAAGACTACATGTACCAGCATGTGACAGTCATGTGATCCCGGGCAGTCATGTGATCCTTGACCAATCAGGACTGAGTCTCCGGTTCTATAAAACTTTGAGCAAACACAGTTCACCCACTTCTTACCATTTTCACTTGTTGGAAGAATCGTCTCCTGTCCATCTTCCCGGCTGGGAAGGGACACGCAGAGAGAACCCTCTCTCCCTTGGGTTATGCGGCCACAAAGACCGCTTTTTCACGCAGCTCTCAGTTAGCGTGTTCGCAAAAGCCACTAAAACGGACTACCGTCATACGGCGTAGCCTTAAAGCGACAGCCAGAGAAACGTGTGTAGCCTACATTACCACAAACCGCAAACCGCAAAGGAACCCAAGGAAACCACTTGTTGAACTGACTCCAACGGCAAGTTTCCAGCAACGACTCGCCAAAGGACCTGGAAGCAAGCAAGCTGCTCTACCCGCAAGGAAACCGAGAGACAATCCTGTCCAGACGCTGCCAAAGGAAAGAACTTTCCGGACATCATCAAAGCCATGGACTCGCCTGTAGCAACTTCAGTACAGTAAGACTGACATGAACATCCAAGGCCGACGGCCAGGTTTAAGTAAATACAATTTATTAAATGACAAACATGTCTAAAACTAACATCCTAAAAGCAGCGAATGATATGGAAAGGAAAACGAAATGTAGGCAAAGAATGTGGCATATAGAATTCACAGTTCTATTTCTGTATGTGCGCCAGACACGTGGTGTTCAGACATCACAAGACCGTACCTTGAGGGGGAAATACAAATCTAGCTTTAGCATGCATCTAACGTGGCCTGAAACATGGCGTGTATTGAGGCTATAGAAATTTAGCTACGTCTAGCTAAATCCCAGGCCCCTATCCTATATCTAATGGGTTAGGTATTAGTAGAAAGATTGCATGCACCAATCTCGATTTAAAAGGGAGGCGGATTGTAAATTAGTTTTAGAGTAAGTTAGAGTAGGCTCTGTAACTTTAGCTTATGCGAGGCTAATTGGCTGTCGATAGCTTGCAAGCCATGTGTTGAGTTATAAGTTAATGTTACTCTAAATACACACAATGGATACAATCAACTATGTAATTACATTGACAATAAACATTACACAAAGGTTTTCCTAATTATTGCCTAGATCATGTCATTCTTACTGTACTGAAGTTGCTACAGGCGAGTCCATGGCTTTGATGATGTCCGGAAAGTTCTGTCTGGATTGGATTGTCTCTCGGTTTCATTGCGGGTAGAGCAGCTTGCTTGCTTCCAGGTCCTTTGGTGAGTCGTTGCTGGAAACTTGCCGTTGGAGTCCTTCTGTCAGTTCAACAAGTGGTTTCCTTGGGTTCCTTTGCAGTTTGCGGTTTGTGGTAACGTAGGCTACACACGTTTCTCTGGCTGTCGCTTTAAAGGGATAGTTCGGAATTTTGGACATAATGTCTCAATTACGACTTACCCATGATGTAGTTGATTGATGGAAACCATTTTCAACTAATTCCATGCTGTCCCTTCTTTTGGACATACACACGTTGCTAATGCTAGCACAACTCTAAGGTAACCGGTAGCATCCACTACCAAATGCACTTAAACACTCCACAGTGCACCCAAAACAAATAAAATACGACGACCGTCTATCGGGGTTATTTTGAGTGTTTATACCATAATTTTTTAAGTCAAACTATCGTTGAATCCTTTACTTTGTGCTGACCTATATTCTCTCTGGAAGTATGGCGGCGGAGCGAACATGGCCATTGCAACTTGTTGCTCTTCTTTGTTGTTGTAGTCGACCAGTGCTGGCAATACATTTGTTGGTAACGTAAAGTATCACTCCCCAGATAGACTGTCGTCGTATTTTATTTGTTTTGGGTGCACTGTAGAGTGTTTAAGTGCGTTTGGTAGTGGATGCTACCGGTTACCTTAGATTTGCGCTAGCATTAGCAACGTGTGTATGTCCAAAAGAAGGGACAGCATGGAATTAGCTGAAAATGGTTTCCATCAATCAACTACATCATGGGTAAGTCGTAATTGAGACATTATGTGCAAAATTCCGAACTGTCCCTTTAAGGCTATGCCGTATGACGGTAGCTGTTTTAGTGGCTTTCGCGAACACGCTAACTGAGAGCTGGGTGAAATAGCGGTCGTTGTGGCTGCATAATCCGAGGGAGAGAGGGTTCTCTCCGCATGGTCCTTGCCTATGTCGGCCTAGTCTTGTCCCTTCCCAGCCAGGAAGATGGACAGGAGACGGTTGTTCAGACAAGTGAAAATGGTAAGAAGGAAGTGGGAAGTGTGAAGAACAAGAAGCTTGCTCAAGGTTTTATAGAACCGGGGACTCAGTTCTGATTGGTCAAGGATCACATGACTGCCCGGGATCACATGACTGTCGCATGCCGGTACATGTAGTCTTTTGGAAATGCAGTCCAGGGTCACATAAATGCGGTTTGAATAGACATGAACTACACTAGTAACCTACCCCAGTGAACAAGTTGAAAAGTCAATGAAATGCTGTCTTGTGTTCTAGTGGAAAAACCGCCCAGATAGCAAGAGGCTAGTGGGTCAGCGGACGAGTTGGCCGGAGTAACGTTGTTTTTTTGTTTTTTTAATTGCCAATCCAGTGGGTTGCCAGGCTAGGTAGCCTACGTGAGTAACCAGCTAGTGACCAGACCAGCAATCAGTGCTAATCCGGTTAACCTGGTCCATGCCCGGCCGCTTAATCGAACCCACACACTCTTTCGTTCCCATGCCCGGCCCCACGGACTATGATTGCACAGTTGATTACATTTAATTTTGTCACTGAAAAGGCAGAGCACTTTGATAAATGCAATGACAGACCGCTCTGCAGGTCAATAAATACAATCACGAGTGTTGCTTTGAATTTTGTCACGTCCCGTGCGGCACGCAGTGGCCACAGAGCGCAATGCAATGGGCATGTTTACATTTCAATTTTGGTACGAAAACCGCGCAGCTGGCGTTGAAAAGTAATACACCCCGTATTGTATTTCAGTATGAGTGTTTTTAGAGAATATACAATGCAATATGTGGTTTGTTTTTAATTATGGCATGATAAATGCGCATCCTTATGTAAAAGCAAACGCAAATATGTATTACATTTCACGATATGTCGCTAAAGCAACTGCATGTTTGCAATCTTTGCATACTTTAATTAAATGCGTATATATCGTACACATAGTAATTTTTCGTTAGGGTGTGTGTTCGCTGGCTGTATGAATAGGCTTATTTGAGAATTATTCATACCCCAAAAATAATTAAAAAAGTGTAATATAATATATACTGATAAATTATTTATAAAGTTTTATAAATTAGGCTAGGCATCTCATTACATTGCAAAACACTCATAAAAATATTTATTGAGTTGTTACAGTACAGTCATTGGTTAGGCTACTAGATTAATATATAGCCTATAATATTAGTAGGCTATATTATATGAATATTAAATGAAATATTATTAGTATATTATAATACTGTATGTATTTGCTTGGCAACATTTAACGTTAATGTGAACGCTGCTTCCATAGATGGCTGCTTCACGTCCAACTTTGACACATGAGCTAAATTCTTCTGACCGGCAGATGCCACTAGTGCGCACTGTGTCAATCAAAGCTTCGAGTAATTAACTATTTTCAACACAATGGGTTGGAAAGCTTTGTTGCTGTGTTTTCAACTAGCTTTGTCCTGTGTGAATGTAAAAAAAGGAATAGAAAAAAAGTGCTATTTAAGAAAAAAATAAATCACTTGGAGCTGGCCCCTTGACAGTGTTTAATAGCCAAGACTGTGTTTGTGTGTATATTTCACAGTGTTCATTTGACTTACCTAAGTAAATCATATATATTATTATTAATACATGCATACATACATGTATTTTTTTTTGTGAAATTATTTAGCTTTCTCTCTCTCTCTCTCTCTTTTATGTTGGCTTCTATTTCCACCGAGCTAGAGGGGAAATGTGTTTGTAGCTTGTTTGTGTTGATTGATTTCACCGTTAACCAGAGCACAGAGATGCTGTGCATGGACACCTGGAGCAGCCACATACAGGCTGAATTGAAAACATTTTTAATTGGGTACGGGTAATCTGAAAAGGCGAGATGGGAGAAGTAAGGAGCAAACTGGAAAGGCACAGTTGATTCTGCCACTGCTGAAAGGCCTCCAGTTCCACATAGTGCAAAATGGAGGGAGGGAAATGACTGCCTGCAATATGCCTCTGATTTAATATCTGTGGAAGAGGTAAAAATGGTTGGTTCAGGAGCTTGAAAGTGAAACAGACATCAGAAGAAGGGGAAAAATATTTTTTTGTAAAATAAAAAAAGAAGCAAAAGCGAAAAGACAGTAGATATCAGATAGGAGCGTTGGCTCTGAATTGAGACGAGTACAAACCAAAGGGGACATACAGTTGATTCCATTACTTGACAGACATTCTCATTTGCGCCTACAGCACCCTTTTCTCTTATTAAAAATTTGAAAACAGAAAGATTAAATATTTAATCTGGAGGATGTCCAACAAAAATGTAAATGTGAGCCATACAAATCAAACACTCTTTTTTTTTTAAGCTTGCCATTAAATAAAGCCATTGTACCGTTTCTGCAGGGAAACTTATCAACACCTTGTGGAGAAGGGATTGAATTGTGAATATTGTATATCTTAATCACAGCTATAGGGCACCGCTGTTGTACCCTTGAGCAGAGAATTTAACTTGAATTGCATCAGTAGAATGTCAATCTGTATAG
Source organism: Synaphobranchus kaupii (assembly GCA_029718625.1). Taxonomy (NCBI): domain Eukaryota; kingdom Metazoa; phylum Chordata; class Actinopteri; order Anguilliformes; family Synaphobranchidae; genus Synaphobranchus; species Synaphobranchus kaupii. The sequence goes on from CM056385.1 coordinate 642,561, forward strand.
AATGATTATATTTATAAATGCAAGTTTCAACAGTATCAGTTCAAGTGAAGACACTTTATTATTATTATTATTATTATTATTATTATTATTCTTGGACTCCAGAAAGTCTTGAGATTCAGTCTGGGCTTCCAGCTTGGAACAGTTCTGCAACAGTGAGGTAACACCAAAGAAGTGATAGACTTAGATTCTGAGAGGGCAGTTTGTCACATGCCTCCTCTTGCTATACATCCACTATCCTAGCAAACTGGCATTGAAGAGCTCCATTGTTTTCTGAGTAGGCTACCAAATGGAGATATATTTGAGTACTTGTAGCATATGTAGATATGTAGCAACAATGGGCTCGATGTAGTTTGTACAAACACCTTCATTTTCTGGTATGAATCCCGACCTCCATTGATATTAAGTGATTCTTTAGAGAAATACAGGTTTCATGTGCATCACTCTACGGCTTGTTTTTATTTATTTTATTTATACACACATACAACAGTTCCTGGTTCACTCGTGGAGAAACAGTTAAACAGTATTTATTCGGTTGTGGGTTTGGTTATTTAATTATCCATTTGTGTAAAACCTCAAAATTCTTTTCATTTCAAGCCTGATTTGTAAATGAATTGTAGGACTCCCTGCTTGAATCCACTCATTGAAGATGAGAACAATTCCCACAAGGGTGCGACTCACATTTAAGTGGGCCCTAATTAATACATACTCGCACAACAATGACATATTGCACATGTAAAATATAATCACGTGTCCAATGGGACTGCATTGAAATTGCCTTTGGAGTATAGCTATTCATACAGATGGCTACAAAGTATTACACAACTGCTATGTCTCATAGCATTTTATTCCTATTTTCTTACTTCCCCTTTCCCATGTGACTTAAACTGCTTAAATTATTCATGTATGCAGCTGGGCATTTAACTGAAGGCATCCAAATGAAGCTCCTCGTCAAATAATCAAAAATCACTGCCTTCGGGGCTGTGGAGTGACTCATCCAGTTTAAGGCACGATTCTAGTGTATGGACGAGCTCCACCATTTTGGATCGAATCTGGACCGTGCCTGTTCCAACTGTGGCTGGCAGCCCAGAGGGGTGACATGCAATTGATGATTGCATTGTCTCGGGATGGGAGTTTCCATGTTTCAACTCACAATTGTGTCAGTCTGAAACTTCAAATACACTTGTGTTTGGGTTACCAAGTGTAAGATAGAGCCCATTGTCTTCATATAGTATGTCACAGAGCAACCTGCAAAATTCAGGACCTTTTTTAATGCAAAGCACTGCATTGATTTGATTGGCTTGTAGAGGGCTCATCAAAATCACAGCTGTACAATGTACATGTGTTACTAATTTAAGAATTATTCATAATGGTGTATTTGGAGCATCTGTAAATTAACATAGATTTCTTTGTGAATATTTTCCAGATTTTTTAATATGTAGGGCTCTATAGTGCCACCATATGCTTTGATTGTGCCATTACATTACATTATAGGCATTTAGCAGACGCTCTTATCCAGAGCGACTTACACAACTTCTTATTATTACATTTATCCATTCATACAGCTGGATATATACTGAAGCAATTCAGGTTAAGTACCTTGCTCAAGGGTACAACGGCAGTGTCCTACCTGGGAATCGAACCTGCAACCTTTCGTTTACAAGTCCAGTTCCTTAATCATTATACTACACTGCCGCACCAATACCTTGCCAATACCTTGTACTTGCTTTATTGATGTACCTGTCAATATAAATTCCAAGTTTCATCACTTTATGTCAAACAATTAGGATATATTGGGTTACGTCAGCTGCGTGTCTTTGTGTCTCAACCTTATTCATATACGATAAAGATATTCAGCTGTAGATGTAGTGTACCAACTTTCATGCACATTAGTCAAAAATGTCATGTAGGAGATCATTTTAAGTGTTTATTAAAAGATTAAAAATAGCATAAAACCCAATGGAATAAACCGTTGAGTCCTTGTGAGTCTTTGTGAGGAGAGAGATCTATTCACATTAATTTAAAACCCCAAAATTGCATACTTGTGTTCCAGTTAGTGCGCATATCAAGCGCGGAAGTAAACGGTCACGTGCGTCCCAAACTCAAGTATGCAAGCACACATGTTCTCTTGGCATACTTGGGAGGCCTGAAAAATGAAGGATGGCTGTCTGAAATTGCATATTTGCGTAAATGGTTACGTTATCAAGTGCGTCCCAAACTCAAGTATGCTTACAATCCACCGGAAGTTTTCTTGGTGTAGTGGGAAGGACCGAAAAACAAAGTAAGCATCTGAGCGTACTTTCCCTATGCATTTTCCGAATGCGAAGATTTGGAATTTTCTATATTCAGCCAAAAAAAAAAATGTAGAATGCAAAGACAGGTAAATGAAAGCCAACAACAATGTCACAAGCTACAAGCGGGAAATAAGCCGACTTCTTTTTAAAAGCTTTTAATTGTCAGAAATTATATAGAGCCTACACGGCAAGTCAGGGAACAAATAGAAATGAAATTAAATAAAAACTAAAATATAAATTTGGTGGTAAAAGGCACGTCAAAAAAAACAAGACACCAAAACCGACATAGCTCAATAATAGGCTTATCTATCAGAAAAAAAAAAAGGATCCAAAGCAGACGAGCATGGCAATCAATTTGAATAAAAGGCAAAGAGGCATACTTAAATGATAATTACATCATAATTAAATGAGAAATGACGTCACGTGGCACTGTAATGGCGACATGTAGTCCAGCTGTCTCTCGTGTTCGTGTCTGTTAATTTGAATGTATTTTGTTGTGTCTGGCTTTTATCTTTTGTTGTTTCATGCGCTGTGTGTCTGTTGTGGTGTGGGGAGGCGGGCTGGAGATTTTTTGGGGCATTCCTGCCGCTTGTTTTGATGATATTGGCGAATTGTCTCGCCGGGATAATTTTGTTTGTGGTCGTCACCATGGAGACGCATTCGCAACATATGCTCGGGAATGTCCGTTGGATCTGCAGCAGCAAAGTTTACCATCGATCTTCACCGGAGTTGAAGATGTCGGGACTGATCCGGGAGTGCAGGAAATCTTCAAAAGGCAACCAGGGAATGGAGAAGGAGAAGATAATGTGGGGGAGAAGTGAGGCGACGACTGGGAAGGTTGACGCAGTTCGGTGGATCCGTTTCAACGGTGTACAGAGACCGCAACACTGCGTGTATGGAAAAATCGCGGAGGCGCAGTTTGTGTGTTGGACTGCTTAATGCCACTGGACATCTCGGGACAGCGGGGGCTATTTTTAATCATGGCAGCATGGCTGTATTCCACTTTAATTCACTTGATTAATGAAATGATATTTGATATGTTTGTTGGTGTGCTGTGGGTCTGCCCCACTGTCTCTGTCTTTTTGTTGTTGCTGGGGCTACAACTGAAGTTCCCAAACGGGAAAATAAAAGTGATTCTGTTCTATTCTATTCTATACATTAATATATTTGCACAAATATATTAAATACACAAAGTACACAGTTCAGTTTTGAATTTAAATCTCTTCTGTAAAATGTTTGAAACAGGGTAAATATGAATCATCTTGAAAGTAGTCTCTTTTACTTTTGGGAGTACCATACAGGATAGGCTACATAAAATGAGTACGATTTTCATTCTGTAAGCAGGACCAGACATTTAAAAAACAAGTAGACTATGCTATTTTCAGCCAGATTACGTGTCAATTTATTATTGAACTTCTTATAAAATACTAAAACTCCTCAAATAAGCCGACTTACCAAGGAAACAAAATACAGTAGCTACATGTTGGAAACACAACTGACTTCATATGTTGACATTTGGTTCATTAAAAAAGTTAGGCTACAAAGTAATCCATACAGGCCCGGGATTTCTGTAATGCTGCTTTGTAACAATGGTCTATGTAAAAAGCACTGAGTTAGCAGTTATAAATAAAATGTAATAGGATCTGGAGCAAATGTGATTTATGTTACCATCCCTGTAGCTACAGTATTGTATTGCACTCAATAAAAGCAAAGCTACAACTTCAAATTAAAGTCTTTACTGTAGCATCAAGAAAGTGCATACTAGAACATGTAAAATGTAATGTTAGCTATAACCAGGGGGTGATTGCAGGGGGGATGGGAGGGGATTATTATGTTTTAAGATGGCAGCAATAATGTAGTTCCAGACGGGAGTAAAGTTTAACCATGCTTTAGTTAACTCTGCCACACACGCTCACAACGCATGTGCACCCCAAAACCCCAACAGTCGTTACCCAGGTAACCTGCACTACCTAGTAGCGTCAGTACTGCAAAACGTGTGTGCATGACATCTAATGTGCATACACAACAATCCCCCCCCCCACAAAGGCACAGAACTCATGCATAACTGAACCTCAACAGAACTGCATAAAAGCTATAAGTAGAATGCCCTCAAGGCCTATGCATGAAACTCAGTGACATAGTCTTTCAAATAAGCAGGGCGGCCCCTGTCTCGTACAGGCCGGCCCTCCCCGATCACTGGCTGTGGCCTCTCCATGACAGCTGGGGGGTCACCCTGAGGTGGGCCCGGAGCATGGTCGAGCGCCGGGTCTGGCTGAAGGCCAGGAGGCTGCAGGTCAGGAGCTGGTTGTGGGTGCAGCTGAGGTGCCGGTGGCCGCAGTGGCTCTCCCCGTGGGGGAGGGACTGGTGGTGGTGGGGCCACCAGTGGAAGAGCAACCGGCTGTGGAGGGGCCCCCGCTCCTTCACCCGGGTTCGGCACTTTCCTCAGTCATTTTGCATGCCAGCGAGATCCATCGCTAAGCATGAACGTGGCTGGACCCAGCTGGCGACTAACCTGGAGGGGCTGAGACCAGTATGATGCCATCTTCTTGCCCCGATGAGGCCTACGGGCCCGGACCCAGTCGCCCACCCGGAGAGCAGCACCCTTGACTCTGTGTCTCCTGTCGAAATACTGCTGCATTTGATGCTGGTGTCTGGTTACGGAAGCTTTGACCTGTGCCTGGGGGCTGCCCACAGCAGGTGTTGTCATGCCTTGTGCCCTGAGTCTGTCCAGCGGCAGTTGCATTTCCCGACCCAGCATGAGGAGCGCTGGAGAGGCTCCGGTTGTGATGTGCTGGCTGGCCCTGTAGTACATCAGGGTTTGGTTGAGTGCTGTCTGGAACGCACACCCCTGAGCCATGTGTGCTGGGATGCCGTTCTTAAGGCTCTGATTGAGCCGCTCGACGCCTCCATTTGCCTGGGGATTGTAGTACGCCGTGCGGATGTACTTTATCCCCCTCTCCCCGAGGAACCTGGAGAAGTCTGCGGAGACAAACTGGGGCCAATTATCAGTAGTGATGGCACGAGGCATGCCCCACCGCACAAAGAGGCCCTCCAAGATGTCTGTGATCACCTGCGTTGTGACGGTCCCAGCCGAAACCACTTCGAGCCATTTCAAGTGGAGGTCATACAGCACTACCAGGAAGCGCTGATGGTGGGGGATTCCACGGCCGTGGATCTCCCCACAGATGTCAGGCTGAAGATGTTCCCATGGGCGGGACGGCCATGGCACTGGTTGCAGAGGGGTTGGCACTGGAGGTCTGGTTTTCCCGCTGAGGAGGCACGGTGCACAGTCCCTGACGAGTGCTTCTATGTCGCGGTCAATGCCCGGCCACCAGACGAGGTCTCTGCACCTCTGCTTGAGCTTGACGATGCCAAGGTGCCCCTCATGTGCCATCGATAGCACACGTCCACGCAGACCCATGGGCACCACTGTGCAAAGGCCCCTGGAGACACAGACATCACCCCAGCACGAGAGTTCATCCCGCACCCTAGAAAATGGAGTGAGCTCATCGAGGACCTTCGCTGGCCATCCCGAGCGTATGTACGTTCGTAGAGTGGTCAGCATGGGGTCGCGCTCTGATTCCTGCTGTAGCTCCTCCAAAGACACGGCTGGCTGAAGAGGCGTGTGTAGCATCTGGATGAGTTTGGGTTCGGTGTCGTCACCCGGAGAGACGATTGGTGTGGGGGCATCGATAGACCGTGAGAGTAGGTCGGCGACCACGTTGTCCCTCCCGGGGGTAAACTTAGGCTCAAAGTCATAATGCCTCAGGCGTTCACCCCATCTGTGCAGGTGCAGGGGTTTGTGGCCCAAAGCCGTCAGCAGAGCAGTCAGGGCCTGATGGTCCATTCTGAGGACATAATGCCGCCCGTAGAGATAGAGGTGCCACCGCTTGGAAGCCCAGACACAGGCAAGCGCCTCACGCTCACCAACAGAGTAGCGCTGTTCTGTTGGTGTCAAGGCCCTGGAGGCAAAGGCTACAGGCCTCTCCACCCCATCCTGTACCTGTGACAGGACCGTTCCAATCGCACGAGCCGAGGCGTCACAGGTGACTGGCTGGTCGGGCAGTCTGGGCTGAAGTGGGCCAAAATGGGGGGTGTCGTGAGCTGGGCTTTCAGCGTTTGCACAGCCTCCGAACACGCTGCGGTCCAGTTCCATGGCTCCTCCTTCATGAGCAGCTGGCGGAGGGGAGCGGAGGTCTGTGAGTAGTGGGGTAAGAAATGGAGGTAGTAGGCCATCATGCCTAAAAACGAGGCCACCTGGGAGGCTGAAGTCGGCTCTGGGATCCTGTGGGTGGCTTCAATGTTCGACTGCAGAGGGGCAATCCCCTTAGCCGAGAGACGAAACCCACAAAGTCAATAGCTGGCACTGCAAAGCAGCATTTCTCCCCATTCAGTGTCAGGTTGTTCTCCAGAAGGGCCTGGGCCACCCCCTGGAGGCGCTTCTTGTGTGTCTCAAGGTCCGGAGCATGGACAACAATGTCATCGAGGAACACTGCCACACCAGGGATGCCTGCCAGGATGGTGCTCATCACCTTCTGAAAGCAGCTAGGGGCGGACCTTAAGCCAAACGGCATCCGCGTGTATCGAAACACCCCGGCGTGCATCACAAAGGCCGTGAGGTCCCTGCTGGCTGGGTGAAGTGGCACCTGCAGATAGCCCTGGCGCAGGTCGAGCTTGGTGAACACTGTTGAGCCATAGAAGAGCGCGGTGAGCTCCTCAGAGGTAGGCAACGGGTACCTGTCTGGGATCACTGCCTTATTCACCAGGTGGAGGTCAACGCAGATCCGTATCCCCCTGATTTCATCTTTGCAATGACCAAGTTTGAGATCCAGGGGGCGGCGTTGACTTGCTCGATAATTCCCATTTCCAAGAGAGAGCCGAGCTCATGGGTGACGTCATCCCTCAAGGCAAGGGGAATCCGGCGCAGGGGCTGGATGACGGGTGAAACATCTGGATTCACCAGAGGCCTGTGGGTAAAGGCTGTGAGACAGCCCAGACCGTCAAACAGAGCTGGCCACTTTTGCCGCCAGGTGGAGTCGACGTGGTGAATAGCAGAGCCGGCGTCGTCCCTGAGAGTGAACCCCAGGCCCGTGAACAGGTCCAGACCCTAAAGGTTGGCCCTCTTCCTGGCGATGTGAAACGGGAATGACGGCAAGTGCTTGGAGCCATAGTGGACAGGAACACGGAGCACACCCAGGATGTCTAACCTGGAGCTGTCATAGCCACATAGGGCACTAGCAGGCTGTTCCAACGGCAGGTGGGGGAAGAACCTGTAGTACGTGCTGGAGTTGAGGAGAGATGCAGCCGCACCTGTGTCCATCAATAGAGGGAGAGTCACCTCAGCGAGCTGCACAGTGCATGTTTTGAAAGCCACCTGCCCAGCCGTCACATTCCTGATCTCTGTGTAGTTATTGTGAGCAGGCGGGGGTCCCATAGCCGGTGGTAGAGCTGCCGGGGCAGAACAGCACATCTTGGCAAAATGATTTTGCTTCAAACAATTCCTGCACTTTTGTCCTCTGGCAGGGAAATGTTGGGCTCTAGCATTGTGTGATTTTGAACCGCAGTTTCTGCAGACCTCGGAGGTGCGCCTGTTGCTCTGCCTCTGTGCGAGCTGCACTGGGATACCCGCCTCCGAGCAGCACTGGCTGTCATCTGTGGAGTGTGCGCTGTAGTGCGCGTGATAGGTAGGCTGGAGCTGCTGAGGAGGATTGCCTGCGAGGGGTCACACGCACGCCAGCAAAGTGGTACAACTTGCAGCACTATCTCTACCATTCTACCCAAAGTCAAATTGTCCGATTCAAGCAACAGTCTCTCCCTAGTTTTCTCACAGAGTATTCCCTCGATGAACTGGTCCCAAATTATCTGTTCCTGCAGTGCCCCATAGTCACACAGGCAGGCCATGTCTTTTAGGTTAGTCATATAGATACGAACTGACTCACCGGGTCTTTGTAGCCGCTTTCTGAGCTTGTAGCGTCGGAGTAAAATCCTTTGTTGTCCAATGAAGTGGTCCGTCAAGAGAGCTACTGTGTCTTATATACGTTTCAGACAGGCCCAGGGTGCGAAAGATCCTTTGTCCCTCCACGCCGAGACAATGGCGAAGGAGTGCTGTCTTTCTCTTGTTTAATACTATAGTTTAATACTTGTAAGGTTACTTACTGGCTTACTGTTGTACACGCCAATCATCGATATTGTGTGGCTACTCCCCCCCCCCCCCCCAAAAAAGAAATTATAAATAAATAAAAATCATACTGACTACGCCTGGTACTTGAATTCTTATTTACCTTTTAGGGTCGTTTTAACGCACTTGTTCCTAGTTAGAAAACGCACTGATGTACATCGCTCTGGATAAGAGCGTCTGCCAGATGACTATAATGTAATGTAAATGTCTTGTTGGGTATATCCTCGTAGCCCAAAGCGTTTTCCAGCCAATTCGCCCACGGAATTGGAGGGTCTCCGGGCACGGCAAGGAAAGGTGCAGGTGGGGGTAAACTAAATTCAGCCATGCTCGTCGGTAACCTGCACTACCTAGTAGCGTCAGTACTGCAAAACGTGTGCGCATGACATCTAATGTGCATACACAACAGGGATGGCATCCCCTTTTACGGCAAAATGAAAAAAAGCATCCCCCTTGCAGACATACAACCTACCCTTTCAATCCCTTTAATTCTGACCGCATCTTCTTTATCTTGCGAGCATTGACAATATTGGCTACTTTCTCCAAGGTTTCTTGAAATGTTTTATTGTATCGCTGCTGTGTTTTGATTCACTTTCACAAAACGAGTCTGAACGTGGAGGGAGGGGGGTCAGAGCGCTATGAAACTTTTAATTGGCTGGCTTGGAGTGTTGTGGAATTTAGCAAACAGTTAGCAGAGGCAGACAGTTGGTGATGGTAGCTTCGAAGAGGGCAGCTTGACCTTCGGGCCTTTTTCAAAAAGAAAAGGACAGGTGAGAAGTTAGTTCTGAGTTTATTCCTGCCCATTTGTGATTAAAATATAAAAAATCTGATGTGCCCGGAGATCTGGCTATGTTGCAGAAGTCAGAGTTGAGCTAACGTTATCAGCAAGCTAGCTAGCCAGCTGACGTTACGCCCTGTTCACACCATCTACTCGCGACAGAGGGTTCATTCCCATCGCTTATTTTTTACTCCTTGCATCCTTTCCCCACGTCCTTTCCTCGCTCCTTAGCTCCGCCCAATGGAGGATGCGAGGAACGGATGCAAGGATCAGATACAAGGATGGAGGAAACGAGGCAACATGCGTTAGGCAAATGGAACGTCCTTGCTCAATCAAGCGTCAGTGTAATATTATGCTCACGTGCTTAACTATAATACTTTTTAGCTTATTTTTTCATGAATAAATGGTGCTTTTGTTAGTTATAAAGAATGAGTGTCATTATGGATAAGTGCTTTATAATAAATGGAAAGGAATGGTAAAATTGCATTTGTGTATGGGGTGTGCCTGCGACGTGGCAGGTGTGAAGAGTCGTGGATAATTTATACACGTCACGTGTTCAGAGATAAAGCTTCTGCAAAGGCTACGCTTGTGTTTCCTCAATGTAGCACCTTCCGGGAGCCTACTTGTTCCCCACTCCTCGCTCCTCCAAAGAGCATTTAGCGGTTTGTGGCGAACCTCGATTGATTTCCAGGTCAGGCGAGGATCGAGGAGAAGGGGACGGATAAAATAAGCGATTGGAATCCACCCAGATAAAAACCCGCTGTACTTGGTCACGTGCAGCGACAAGGGGGCGTTGTAAGCACATTTGGTGCTACACCAACAACTTACCGATTGTACACTTGGTTGCAAAGTAGGCTACAATTCAGTTACTAAACATGCTGATGGTCTCGGAAATTCTGTTCAAAGCCTCAAGTTTTCTAAAATCCCTATAGCCGTACAGACTGTTATTGTATACAATTGGGTGGTTTTTGGGCGCTGTGTACTGACTCCACCCCTCCCGCTGTTTGTCGCTGTTATCCATAGACTTTGAATAGAATGTTGTAGCTTTGTCTGTCGTGAGTAGATGGTGTGAATGGGGCGTTACAGTGAAGCTACACAGTAGCCATCCAAAGATCAGCATCGCGTTGTCATTAGCGTTGTCCAGCTGTTTCTGACCGGCTACATAGGCGTCACTTGTGTTGGCAGAAAGACCGTTGGACAATTTTCTATGCTCAAAAAGACATAACCTTAATGTTCTTCCCAATCAGTTTACATGCATAACAGGTGATATGTTCTATTTTCTATTTAATATTTCTAATAGCTAGCCTAGGCAGAGAAGCGCAAAGGACAAAATGAGCGATAGCCTACCACTGGTGATTCCCATTGCTATGCAAAATGCGTGGGTCCTCCCGTCAAAAGGTTCTCTCCAAGACCGAACGTCAAGTCCTGGCTTCAGAAAAATCACTGCTTGGCCAACAACATGCAGGCAAGAGCACGTGGAAACAAAATACAAAATCACGATTATGAGGCTCTATTATGTGAGACTGAAAATTGAATGTTGAATTGAATTGAATTGAATTGGAAAAACATTTATTTGAGAACAACAAAAATTTATTTGAGAAAACCATGCATATGTAATTTGAATGCCTCAATGCCTCATTTTCTTAAATGGGCATAAGTAATAACTAATAAGGGATAGGTAATAACTATTTTTGATAAAGTCATACTTCAAAGTTCGCTAGAATTGACCCCCCCCCCCCCCGACCGCATCCCCCATACACCATCCCCCCTGTAAAAATTTTACAAATCGCCCACTAGCTATAACTATAGTTGAATAAAATACAGTAGTTACATAAGAGTACTGTCATGGTTTGTGACCCTTTTTCCCTTGCGGTCTGTTTCCTTGGTAGCCACGCGAGGGCGCTGCCCTTTTAATGGATGTTTGCTCCACCCCGTCTTGATTGCAGAGCTTCTCTCAGCATCACACCTGTGAGTGGTTACCTTGGAGCTATTTAAGCCCATTTTTTCCTCCGTTCTGGTCTTTTGATATTAATTTGTATTGTGTGGCATTATTTGCACTATTTTGTGTGTGGTATTATTTTGCCCTTTGATTGCTTAGCCAGTACGATTAGGTCTAGGTCTTTTAGGAGACCATTTTTGCTCCAGAGTGTTATATTGGAGTAATGCGGTACTTGCCTTTGTGGATATATTAGGACTTTTCCCCCCTGGCTCTTTTCTGTCTCCGCTTCCTGGTCTTTCCTTTCTTCCGTTGCCTAGACCCTTTTGCCTTTTCTGTCTCTTCCTCCTCTCTCTGTCTGCTTTCTTCCATGAAAGCGAGAGGAGTCTTTGTTTGTTTGTGGGTGTATTTGTATAGTCATTTCTTACTAAGAGACTGGGCGTTTTTATCGTACTGACAGGCAGGGCTTTATTTATTCTGAGAGGCAGGGCGTGTATGGCAGGGCTCGCCTGTAAAATGTTTCTCTCTCCTGGGAGATCGGGCGTTTACCCTTCACCACAAATTTGTATAACAAGCAATTTTATCTGCGGTAGCATAGCTGTTAGTTCAGTTGTCAGTTGCAGTCTAACCTGCACAGGATGTGTTTCTTGCTAAGGTCAGAAGAGTTTTGACGTAGTACAAGTACAAGTTTTTAAGGTTTGTCCGTGCTCTGCGTTCTTGCATACTACATACTTCTTAGTGCCCTTGGAAGTATACTTACAAGTACATGAGTGCGCAAGCACGCAAGTGTGCAATTTGAGACACAGCCGAGGTCCAGAAATCTCATGTATCCCACTGAACTATGATCCGATCCAGGCACGACAGCACCAATTTGAGGCACTAAACAGTAACCTCATTAAAAGTTTTAAACGTCGATTGTGAGCCCCATCAACGATTATCTGAATATTCGACTATTCTGACTAATCCTGAATACAAATTGAGAATCATTCAATTCATATGCAGTGATTACACATAAAGGTGTCATGGTTTGTGACCCTTTTTCCCTTGCGGTCGGTTTCCTTGGTAGCCACGCGAGGGCGTTGCCCTTTTAGTGGATGTTTGCTCTGCCCCATCTTGATTGCGGAGCTTCTCTCAGCATCACACCTGTGCGTGGTTACCTTGGAGCTATTTAAGCCCATGTTTTCCTCCGTTCTGGGCTTTGATATTAATTTCTATTGTCTGGCATTATTTGCTCTGTTTTGTGTTGTGGTATTATTTTGCCCTTTGATTGCTTAGCCAGTATGATTAGGTCTAGGTTTTTTAGGAGACCATTTTTGCTCCAGAGTGTTTTATTGGAGTAATGCGGGACTTGCCTTTATGGATATACAGTATTAGGACTCTTCCCCCCTGGCTCTTTTCTATCTCTGCTTTCTGGTCTTTCCTTTCTTCCATTGCCTAGACCTTTTTGCCTTTTCTGTCTCTTCCTCCTCTCTCTGTCTGCTTTCTTCCGTGAAAGCGAGAGGAGTCTTTGTTTGTTTGTGGGTGTATTTGTATAGTCATTTCTTACTAAGAGACCGGGCGTTTTTATCGTACTGACAGGCAGGGCTTTATTTATTCTAAGAGGCAGGGCGTGTATTTTCTATTAAGCTCGCGTTAGTCTTTTAGCCGGTAAATGTCCGGTGCACCTGTCCTGTTCGTCCTTCGGTACCTGTCTCCGTACATGGAGCTTTGGCGATTTTGTTCGGAACTGTAGTTCTGTTTCGTCATTCGGTACATGTCTTCCTATAGGGAGACCGGGCGATGTTGTGGACATGTTAGCGTGTGACTGCGAGTCTCTGAAAGTAGCCTTAGAACGTTAGCTCTCTGTTCCTTTCGCCTTGTTACATTCCCCTTTACTGAGAGGCTAGGGCGAGTATTTTCTACTAAGCTTGTGTTAGTCATTTTGCTAGTAAAGGTATGGGACGGCGGTTTACCGGCGGCTCGCCTGTAAACTTCTACTCATTGGCATGTGACAGTGAGCCGGTTGGTAGCTTTGGTACGTGTGTTCCCTGTCTTGTCTCCTTCCCTTAATTACGGGGTTTCCCGTCCTAGTGGCCTAGTGGTTAATGAATCCCCTTGCTGCGTTTGGCCCCTCCTACCTCACACGTCACGCCATCATTACAAAAGGTAGTTATTACTAACTAGATGAGGAATAATAACAATATTAAACTGAAAGTTTTAGAGGCAGACCTGTTTGCTGCCTCATAATGAGGTTTTAGAATGTTATGCTCAAAGAACACACAAAAAAAACCTCACGCTGGATGGCCAATGCCTGGAATCTGGAACTTATGTGCGAAAGGGTTAAACAGAAAGGGTTAAACAGTTGAACATAGACTTATAGAAGCAGAACCACCAGACAATCGGTATTGGCATTAGCCAATGGTTTTCTAAATAATCAGAAATCGGTATTGGCCAGAAATCGTCATATCTATAATATATATACATAATTTTATATATATATACATTGAAACTGATATGTGTCATATTTTGTGTGTGGGTTCAATAATCTCAAAATAATTAAAGAGAAAGCTTCTTTAGTAAAATAGTACTTCAGGTAATTACAATACAGGAGGACGTAGTTACCACGTTCAGTTACATATTACTGTTACAGTTCAAAGTCAGCTGCCTAGCAAGGAGCTAGTCTTTTGCTATGAATGCTCTCCTGGTAATGCATACTACAGTGGCATACTGTGGGAGTAGAACTACGCCTTCTGTAAACTTACCTTTAACGGATGATCACTCTCAATCTGTTTCCGTTTACTTTTCCTGATTGTCAATCAAATAATTGATTCACTCAATAACCAAGAACAAGAAGTAAATTATTAGGCTACCAAGTTATTTTGAGATAGCATTATTGTTCTGTGCAACATAAACTTGTGTTGCATTTTTGTATATCGACATTTATGATGTTGTGTTATCATGCGAAGATTCTGACTTTTAAATGCTCCATGTTTAAATGTTCAACGTAGATTTTCGTAAATGAGTATTTCTAGCCTGTATTATGCGCTGCTCTCAACGATTCGAGACACTTAAGAGGCTGTCCTCTTTAAATTTATGCTTTCTAATGTTTAAATCGCTTTGACTAATTTTAGTGTCGTCTTAAAATTAATTACATTCTTTAACACATTCAGATTATTGCTTTGTCGTTATCATTTCTAAATCATTATAGGCTACAAATTGGTCTTGATTATTCAGAGAATGAATGGATTGATTGTTAGGCTACTGAATCTAAAAAAATAAGTAATCCCCACTTTTTCCAACGCGCAGGCCATCGCTACATATATTTAAGTGCTACCCATTTTATGACGCAAAGAAATATACTAGCACAGAAAAACTTGATATATTCATTGATGTTTGTTATTCAGTTATTAAATTGCTTGATTGATAATTAAAAACTATAAGTAGAAACAGGTTGAGAGTAATATCCGTATAAAGGTAAGGTTACCGAGGGCCTATTTTACAGCCGACGTTACGCCACTGGCATACTAATAAAATAGGCAAATACATTCTTATTGTCATGGGTTTTCTGCCCTCCTTTATTTCTGTGGTCATGCCTCCTCGGAGCGGCTAGAGGGCGCCCTTGCATTATTTTTCCGTCCTCCGCTCCAGGTCTTCGCTCTGACTTCCTTAATTCGCTGCACCTGCCCTCGTTACAGGTCGGCCATATAAAACCTGTTTTGCCCTTTGTTCTGTGCTCAGTTGTTGTCTTGTGACCAACTTGGCCGGTAAAGGTATAGGACTTGGGACACTGCATTTTCTTGTTGTTTCAAATAAGAAAACGCAGGACGAAAACCATTAGCCTTAGTTAGGGTTAGCTCTTAGGATCTCTTTTTCCTTTTGTTTGCTCTTTTCTTTCTGCATTCTTTCTCCCTCCATTGGAGGGGTACCTGTGTTTGCATCTCTTTTCCCTGCTTTCTTTATTGAAAGCGAGAGGTCTTTAATTTTTTTGTTTTTTTCCTACCACTCGTTTCTCGAGTCTATTTGCCCTGTTAGGGTTGTTTTCAGTACTTTTCTGTTTTGTTCGCCTCCTTTGTTTTCCTCTCCTAATTTGAGAGCTCGAGGCGAATCCTCCCTTTCCCTCTTGGAAGATTTTTCTGCTTTTGTGGCTGTTCCTGCGGGGATAGCTTCTAGACTCCTCTGTTGCGTTCGGGTCTCCAAAACCACCCCCGTTATACTTATTTGCTGATATCATTACATCCCCCTCTTAAAAAAAATAAAATAATAATTAACTGCTATCAATGTTTTTAACCTTGTATTTATGTTGTATGCACATTTAGGACTTCACGAGAGAACACTATTAACAGAAAACCTGATAACCCTACTATGGCTATCAGTTCTTAATACGTTTCTTAGGAACTTGCACTTCTCCAGTGTTTCTCCTGATTAGGGATGGGAGGATATAAGATTTTATTTTTTATCGGGATAAAAACACTAAAGATAATTTTATCGTGGTGAATTTCCATTATTGGGATAATCGTGAATATCCTCACGAGTGACTTAACTCTATGCCACAATGTTCTTTAAACAAAATAAAGTCCAACGGGCAGACTCACAGTTGCCATTTTTTATTTATTTATGCAGGGGGACCTTATCATTTATGATTACCTTTTCTAAGATTATTATTATTTTTTATTTTTTGCATTCATTCTGCTGTCCTTGCTGTTCCTCTGTCTGTGTGATCTGAAAATAAAACAAGTTATTAATTTACAACACATAACTAATTGAACCATATGAATGCTTGGATAAGTTGATAGGTAGATTCTTTTTATTAATGCATTTTTGTTTCTCTCATTGTGATTACCTGCTGGGTGTTGGCGAGAGTCTGAATCTGTCCTTGTTTGTTTTTCACTAAAAAGGATGTTCACAAAAAAAAAAGCTGTGTGTCCTATGATGCAATAAAAATATTTGTTTCTTAACAAAATGTAAGGTCAAGTGATTCCAGTATGTTTTAGCACCATTTTAAGAGTTAAGCATATTTTGATGATTATTGGGATAATATCGTGAATCGCAATTATTTTGGCCAGGACAATCATGTCATGAAATTTTCATATAGTCCCATGCCTACTCCTGATAGAATGTCTCCATCTGAGCTGTGCCCTCAGATGTTGTGGTGTTAGCTGAGTGATCAGCCTGTTCGACAGTGTCGGTCCCTTGACCTGCTGGTCCCATGAGAAGGTCTCTGCGGAATACAGCACCAGTTTGTTTGGATTTTGTATGGCCTTAGGTGTACTTGGCTGAGGAATGTTATTTACATTACATTACAGGCATTTAGCAGACGCTCTTATCCAGAGCGACTTACACAACTTTTTAATCATGTTTTTACATATTATCCATTTATACAGCTGGATATGTACTGAAGCAATTCAGGTTAAGTACCTTGCTCAAGGGTACAACACCAGTGTCTACCTGGGAATCGAACCTGCAACCTTTAGGTTACAAGGCCAGTTCCTTAACCATTATACTACACTGCCGCCCAGTGTAGTATTCTCTGTGTCCGGGTGTTTGTTTTGTCCTTGAACCTTACTTGGTCACCTGTGTGGAGTTCAGGTAGGTTTCTTGCTACTCTGTTGTTTTGCCTTTTCCTGCTCCTTGCACTGCCTTACTTTCTCCCCCTCTGTTGTTTTCAGTCTAGTTCCTGGAATGGGTAAGTTTCACCCGAAACAGCATCCCACGAGGAGTTGTGCTGGCCACATACCACACCTGAGCAGAGTTGTGTGGTATACAAGTAGGCTCCAGTAAAAGTATGTTCTGCTGTCCTTTGTGTTGTGCATAAGCCTCTTTACTGTTTGGACAGATTTTTCCACTAGTCCATTGGATTGTGGGAAGTGTGGACAAAGTCCCATTCTTTGGCAAAGAAGTTTACATTTACAAATTGTGGTCCATTGTCTGTGACGACCTCGCTTGCCATGTCCTGTCTTGTGAATATGGCTTTCATGCAGGTTCACAGCACCTGAAGTGGTGGTAGTCAGTTTATAGAACTCTGGATATAGGGAATAATAGTCTGTTACTATCAATTAGTCTTTACCTTAGCATGTGAACAGGTCAGCACCAACTTTCTGATAATGTCTGGTGCTGGAAGCGGCATTAATGGTTCCACAGGGTTGTTTGCTTGATAGGTCAGGCATGTGCTACAGTTTGCTACCTAATTTGTCACATCCTGATAGATTCTTGGCCACAACATCACCTCCCATGCTCTTTCTCTGCACTTTTTGATTCCTAGGTGTCCTTGGTGCTACAGGCAGTATGCTTGTTATCATGTCTACATAGTCATTCATGTCCTCGTTTGTTTTGGGATTTGCAGGCTGCCTTGGGTCCACAGCTCTGCACAGTGTACCAGTAATATACATCAGCTTACTTGGGGTGTATGCAACATTGAGTGCATTGCGTTGCAGCATGATCATCATTCTCTGTATTCTGAGTGGACATTAATTTAGTGGCTTCTGGAACAATGAAATCAAGGCCTTGTGATCAGTTTCTATGCTGGTTGAAGCTCCTTCTCCATTTGAGCATATTGTGTCTCTGCATGTGCCATTGAACACACTGATGTGCTAACTGTGTTACACGTTGCTATTCTTCCCCCAGCTTGTTTCGAGATTAAATTATGAAAAAGTCGTACTATTAACATAAGTGAACTGATGGTTGTGAATATTTTCCGTATTTAGGGATTGATTTAATAAAGGTTTGCTTGTACAAAATCACGTGAAACTGTTACCACCTTCAAACAATCATCCGAGATGATCAACCAAAGACACGCAGAGAGGACTGCGTGTGTTAAAATGGAAAGATACATAGATTTTTTGTTTTTGTGGGCTAGTCTGAATGAATATGCAAAATTGGGTGTCACTAAGTTATTCCGTAAAATAGCGGGAGGAGGTCATGCAAATAGATTGCTTTAGCACGTGTAATGTTGGTATGATGCCAACGTTGGTATCATGCCAGACGTGGTGGTTCCAGCATCTCAGAAACAGCTGCTCTCCTGAGACTTTCCCTCTAGTTTACAGTCAGGTAAACAAAAAACATGCAGTGAGCAACAGTTCTGTGGGTAAAACACCTTGTTCATGAGAAGTCAGAGGAGAATGGGCAGACCCGTTAAAGCTAACAGAAAGGCCAAATATTCTCAAATA
Source organism: Synaphobranchus kaupii (assembly GCA_029718625.1). NCBI lineage: Eukaryota > Metazoa > Chordata > Actinopteri > Anguilliformes > Synaphobranchidae > Synaphobranchus > Synaphobranchus kaupii. The sequence goes on from CM056385.1 coordinate 660,883, forward strand.
ACAGCTGTTTACAGAATGGCATCTCTGAACACACAATGCATCGAACCTTGAAGTGGATGGGCTACAGCAGCAGCTGGGTTCCACTCCTGTCTGCTAAGAACAGGAAGATGAGGCTATAGTATAGTAATAATTGTGTTAAAATAGAAAAAATGATGTTTATTATAGCTAGCTAGCTCAGTGTAGACGATAATTGTTTTTGTTAAAATGGTAAAATCATGCTGACCTTAAACCTTTACCAGAAAATAAAATGGTGACCTCTTCATTTGTCTAATTGTTTGTTATAGTTTATGATAGTCTTTAGAATAGAATTATAGTATAGCTGTCATGGTTTGGCAGCCTTCGCTTATTTCTGCGGTCGTTCTCTCGGAGCGGCGTGAGGGCGATCTTGCGTTAGTTTTCCACCGTCCATTCCGGGCTTTCGCTCTGTCTCGGTACTTATCCAGCGCACCTGTTTTAGGTTTCCTGCTGGCTATAAATGCTCAGGGTTTCCGTTTTCCGGTGCTTCTGTGTTGTCTTCGCAAACCACATGTTGCCGGTATACTATAGGCTTAGGCATTTAAAGGTGACCACTTTGCCCTATCGCCTTGCTTTGGAGTAATGCGGGACTGGCCTTTTTATGCTTTAGAGTTCCTTTTAGGATTTTGTTTCTCTTTTGCATTTTCTGTCCCTCATTCTGGTTCTCCTGTGCTGGTCTATCTGAGACAGTATCCTGCTTTACCGTTTCTTTTCTACCTCCTATTTTACTGCTCTCTGGTATTGAGAGTGAGAGGTCAGTCTTTTCTTTTGTGTTTCGTTTACACTCAAGCCTACGAGTGTTTTCACCCTTTATTTTTGGGTTGCTATTATTTCTCCTCCATTTTCTGTTACCTCCGTCTGAGTGCTCTCTTAGTGAGAGTGAGAGGTATTTTCCTATTTTTCCCTGTCCTTGCTCTGCTTGAGCCTTCGAGCCCACCTTCTCTGGGCTATTTTTTCATTTGGCTTTACGCCGGGAGTTTTTGTCCCTTCCTTTCATTTTTCCCTTTTCGTGGATAATTTTCCACCTTTGTGGTTATTTCCTTTATAGGAAAATTTTCTGATTCCCTTTCTGTCACGTCTGGTCCTCCGAACCCTACTCCCCAATAGCTGATTTACCCACAGCCTACTGTGAACTACATTCAACATTCATTACTAGGGATAGCCGCTACATTATGTGAAGGATGTGCTTTGTCTTATCTGTTCTGTAGTTACTTCGATGACCTTTCTGTATGCATTGTTATTGTATGTCGCTTTGGATAAAAGTGTCTGCTAAATGACTGTAATTGTGTTGATATCTGTATTACCTTCCAGAAGATACTACAAGATACATAAAGCTAGCCATCTCAAATTAAATTTTGTCCATGCAGATGTTTGCCATCACCAACCTCGCAGTAAGGTTTGTTTACTTCTGGTAATGTACTTGGATGCTGAAGACATTATAGCAAAGGAGGGGAGTAAAGATTGCTCACAACACATTATTTTCTGTTTCCATGTATCTGACGTCATATCCCAGGGTTTTCCATGTAAAGTCAAAAAAGCCCCTACCTGGCCCTTATAGACACAAAGCCCTGTGCAACCACCCCTTTAGACCCCCCCCCCCCCCCCAGCGGAGGGCCTGTAAGCAAATAGTGTGTGTGTAAAATGTCAATGCACGATGCACAAAATCCAGCCTCTATGCAAATGTAAGTATAGTACATGCTGTGTATTATTTTCAACAATTAGACACGTTTCCAGTCATTGACTTTCCTTATACAAGTTCTTTATAAACAGTCATGTTTTTGCAATGTAGAGCAGTCTTGTGTAGTAAAATGGGAAGTAAACATTCCCTTCAGCTTCCTTGTACAAAATGACAATGGGCCACCTATCAGCTGTCTCAGTGTGCTGTCATTCTCTGCAGATAGTCCCTCCATATTTTGTGCCATAATAAAAAAGCAGTATATTTCTTTCTGTCCTTCCAGTGCCCTCAATACAAATTGATAGGGCAAGACTATTTCCACCTACGTTGCGTGTTGGTTTGCACTTTCACAGCACCCGGCCTGGCCTGTTGCAGTGTTTCATGAATTTAATTAAGTTGGAAACAGGAGGATTTCCAGCTCTGGGCTGCACCTGCGGTGGACTGTAAGATCCCCTGGAGGTAATGGATGCCCAGAATGCACATAAACAAACATACAAGGATGCACCCCCCACTGCCAAGTCCCAGTCCTGGGTGATGGGCACAGCATGTCGCTTAGGTCTCTGGAGGGAGGCCAAATTTGTTCTCTGAAGTGAAAGGGTGCAATCAACTTGGTGTGTTTTTAATGAAAATTCTCTATTAATGAGCATTTTCTATATAAGCAGAAAAACATCATTTCAAAGACATTTTAAAATATATCTTCAATTCTGGTTTCTTAGTGACTGTGACATTTTTCTGTATAGTGCCCATCAGAATTTTTGGCAACCTCAATTAATATGAGCAAAAAGTGCAGGATTAAATTCAGTTTATTGTCCAAGACAAATCTTTAATGCAAAATTATCTTTGTTCTGAAAAAGATGTTACAAATATTGGCACTCCTGCATTTAATACTTTGTGCACTCTCCCTTTGCCAAGATAAATGCACTGAGTCTTATTAATAACAAAAAAACAATGTTTTAAGTGAGAAGTTTGGCTTGTTCAAAAGACAGGAAATCCAAATGAGCACCACCAAGCCAAACTGCAGTTCTACACTATCAGGGATTTCCAGTACTCCCTTTTTTATATCTATACAGTTCTGTCTCTATGTTGGTCTACTTAATTCAAACAACTTGTCCTCAACACTGGGCAGATTGGTTCGAACCTTCAAAATGCTACTCTGCAATTTCACATTACATTGCACATTACTTTTTAACTTAAAATTGTTAGTGGGCAATAAATGAAGTTTCTCCACTGAGTCACTAACAGAAACCACTTTCTCATTTCAAAATCACCTCGTTATGTCATCATTCTAATTGGAAATGGTGTTAACATTACTCACCAAGAATGTTCTCCAAAGGAGGGTTATTCCAAACAAACATTAAAGCAAACAGGTGAATGGATGCCTATGGGAAATAGGTTATTATGTGATTCCCACTTTCATAAATTCCAACCAAACTTGGAATTTATGAAATTGCTCTATGAAAGGGCTCTGGACCATATGTACTGAATTACATGAAATTCTACTGAGCCGTTAATGAGAAACACATTTTTAAGGTTTATGCCACCCCCTGTGGATGGAATTGGAAATGCTTTGCTACGCATCCTCTCACAAACAAGTTTTGTTCAAATTGGATAAACAATGAGTTGTAGCCCTTTTATTTGATAGGCCCAATCTCAAATTGATTGGCTCACAGCTCCCATAGTTATTGTCCGATATAGTTGGTTTATAGTTACCAAGTGTGGTTAGGTACACTAATGATGTATACCTGGTTTGAGGCAAATTGGTCAAGAAACAAAAAAAGCCTTAGTGAAAAAATGATTGTGCATAATAAAATCCTATATGGCAGACTCATGATATTTTGCATGCAAGAACAGGTGCTTCCAGGGAATAGCACCTGTACTTGCATGCAAAAGTTCTCTCAATTTTCTATTTTATCAACTAATGTATTTGTTGTTTAATAATTTATTTAGTTTTATTGTTATATTTTATTATTGATTTATTTATTTTATTGTTGATAGATTCTTTGTATCTCTTCCTTGCATCCTCCATTGGGTGCAGTTAAGGAGTGAGAAAAAGACACAAGAGATGCAAAGGGTTCATTCCAATAGCTTATTTTCACTCCTTGCATCCTTTCCTCGCTCCTCAGCTCCTCCCAATGGAGGACGCGAGGAAAGGAAACAAGGACGGAGGAATCGAGGCAACGTGCATTGGGCAAATGGAACATCCTTGCTCAGTCAAGTGTCAGCGTCATATTATGCTTACTTGCTTAACTATAATGCTTTTTAGCCTATTTTTCCGTGAATAAACGTGGCTTTTGTTAGTCATAAATGAGTGTCATTATGGATTGAAGCACTTTATAATAAATTGAAAGGAACGGTAAAATTGCATTTCTGTAGGCGACACTCGTGTTTCCAAATAGTGGAATCCTCTGATGCATCCTCCAGGAGCGTCCTCATTCCTCGCTCCTCCAAGGACCATTTAGCAGTTTGGAATGTCCTTAAAGATGGCGGACCTCGATGGATTTCTGGGTCAGGCAAGAACAGAGGAGACGAGGACGGATAAAATAAGCGATTGGAATGAACCCAAGGGGTGCATCCTTAATATCCTTCACTCCTCTCTTCCTTTCCTCCACTCCCCCACTACCACTCATCTCCTACCTGGAAGTATGTGGAGGAATGGAGGAGATGAATGGAGGAAGGGCAAGAACGAGGAGCCGTAAAGAAAATTTGGACAGCTCATCAGCTAATTCTCCATCACCAAAATCGCAGTCAACTATTGATGAAGTTGCCCTATCACAACTTGACTGACACCCACAAATAGTCTCATTGCCAATTACAGATCTTACACATGGTCAGCCCATTTAAAGCTGCAAAATATCATGTAAGTTTCATGTACAAGTAGTTACATGAATCTGACATTGCGGTCAAGACACTAATATGTAATCAGCAACATTAGATCAAAGTAAACATATCGTAATATATGCAAACATGGCACTGTCCAGAATCCCGATGTGCCAATGTTTGAACCTACAGAGCACTAAGTCACCTCATTGGCTATAGGCTACTGTAGCTATACTGTGACAGCCTACATTCTATTGCCAGTTCATTGCATATCATGCAGGCTAATTCAGAAAAATTTCCATAGATTAAACAAATTTGTTGCTTCATATTATCTGAGTTATTGTTTTCCAATGTTCATATTATGGCAGTGTTGACACCAAAAAACAATTATTTCCCACTGTAATGTCTGAAATAAAATTTCATTACATCCTTTGGAAACAATTGTTTGAATTAATTTATTAATGCATATTTACATAAATAATGGTAGCTGCCATGTTTAGAGTCATGTTTGTTTAAGCAACATTCATCTATGCTATAAGGAAATAACTAAACCTGCTTCACCATGTTAAATTACCAAATTTGTGTCTAGGATATGAGCCACAAACAAACTGGCATTTTGTTATCCGTTGTAGGCAATCTAGCCTTCGGGTAGGATACTATGTCCTGTGTGTGACAATAACCTACTGAAGCACACACAATTTAGGCTAAATATCTTGCATTGGGGAATCATTATCTTGGGGGAATTAATATAAGGCAAAGCTACGTATCATCATTGTTGCTATCTTTCAATCTCTAGATGGGCGAGAGCACGATGATGTCACCCAGAAATGTGGAAAAACTTCCGCAGTAGGATACGTCGATGTATCCTTCGCCGGAGGAGAGGGGGAAGCAGACTTCAAAGCCGCTTGGCTCGTCTCCTCCAATATTGGGACTGTGGAGGGAGGGAGGACACAAAGATCGGTTTCCGGGGGACGGAGGAAAGGAGGTGGAAGTGGTGGAAAGGAGGATGCATATTACGAGTATTGGGATGCAACCAAGGAGTGAAAAGTGAAATTAACCCTAAGGGGGGTTTGGTCTGTCACCTCATATTTTATACCCCAGTGAAATAGGAAGTTGAGAACGACCACATTATTGTTCCTAAAGACACAGGTGTACTTACAAACAAAGCCTATTTTTATTTTTATTTTTACTATTTGTAGCATTGCCAATAGAGCCCGACTGATATGGGATTTTTGAGACCAATACCGATAACTATTTTAGAGGGGGGGATTTCCCCGATTACCGATATGGCAGCCGGTATAGTGAACTTTTGAGCTTGAATGAAAATAGACCTTTTCTATGTGGATTGTGCACAGATTAGCACCAATATGACTATGCAAAGGTACTCAGAAGACCTCTTTCTTAAATAACTTTATTACAAAAAGATTTAATTTATTAAATTATTATAAACTCCTCAAAAAAAGTTCGGAAACGTTATTTCGGTCGATTATTCCTCCCCTTTAATAATACCAATTGGTATTGTATTTTATATTGTTGGAAAGCCTGATTAGTCACCTTTACAACGAGGTACAACTTGTAAGGATCATGCCATTCGTGGAATGAGCAACACAGCTAACCGTGTGGGTAGCGGCCCAAAAAAATGTGCCAAAATCCCCTGCAATATTCTTCTGTTGGTATTCACTCTCGTTTTGAGCTTCAAGTGCTGGCAGGTGTATGCATAAACATGCCACGTCCCTGACAGTGTAAAATGAATAAAGTGTAAAAATGGCCAATATGTGTTGTTTTTTTCCTTATTACTGTGGGAGAGTGCAATCATCCAATCCACCAAGCAACTGAAAACGAGAGTGAATACCAACAGAAGAATATTGCAGGGGATTTTGGCACATTTTTTTTTGGGCCGCTACCCACACGGTTAGCTGTGTTGCTCATTCCACGAATGCATGATCCTTACAAGTTGTACCTCGTTGTAAAGGTGACTAATCAGGCTTTCCAGCGATATAAAATACAATACCAATTTGTATTATTAAAGGGGAGGAATAATCGACCGAAATAACGTTTCCGAACTTTTTTTGAGGAGTTTATTAACACAACGTCATCAAGCAATTTTAGAAATGAACACTGTGATCAAATAAAGATTAGAAATGAAATAAAGTACTGATGTTTATTTAGCTATTTAAGTAACTTACTGACCATTTCAATAAAGAATAAGTAATAATAATAGGCTATTTAAGTGCTACACATTTCGACACAAAGAAAAACTTGCAATAGCTATTCATTGATATTTGTTATTCCATTCATTAACTGCTTGATTGATAATTAAGTGGATACAGGTTGGCTATATCCGTATAAAAGTAGTCTAACGTTACAGGAGGCCTATTTTACAGCCGACCGGCGCTTTCCGTCTGGTCACATATTGTTGGCTAACAAGGGGAAACAAACAGCCAAACTAAATGGCAAAACCCCTCGGAGCTAGGCTCGGAAAAGTTTAGAAATCTCTTAACTGGTTTTAGTTGTGAGTGTGTACAGGATCGGTTAACTCTATAGGCTTTGGCCCCCTAGTGGTGGGACGCATGCGCCCCAATTTTTTATAGTGTTCATATTTCTCTTAAATTCTAAATTATAACGTTAATAAAACACGGAACTTTCGACGCAAAATTGTTAAAAACAGTCACAGCCTGCGAACACATTCGTTTATATGCTTATCAGCTCTCAGGTTACACTACAGAGCCATAAAGCAGCAGGGTGCTAATAGCCCAACCCACTTTTTTTATTTGTTTACAGCCTTCACCTCGCCGCAGTCACAGGCAATAAAATGCGTATCACAAAAGCTCTTGGTACCATTTCAACACGCTAAAAAATCAAGATCCGATTCAGGAACAATTGTATATTATTGAAAAGTTGTATAAATAAACATTAGGTGTTTTTTTCCCGTGCTCACTTCAGTATGCATACAACCGATATACTTCCGGTTTTGTATAAATACATTTTATTTTCTACAAATTCTCTTGATAAACATGCTTAAGCAACCAAATACGATACCTGGTTATGCAGTTATAACCCTTTTCTGAAGAATCCTCAACGTTTTTTCGTAACCCATTTATCCATTATCCAGGAAAGTCTCAATTTCCACAGTGCGTACCCTTCGCTTTTGCGTTTGTACTACGTTACTACCGTTGCGTAAAAGCATTACTAGACTGCTACAGGAATGATCTAACGTAAAACACGTAGATTATCTTCTACGGGGGTTCCTGCCCTTTCAAACGAAGTAAAACATGTCATATTCAAGCGACTGTGAACGGCGCTGTATCCACGCGTAAAGACAGCCCATAGGGCAATCGGCTGTGCGCTCCTGACTGTCGACAGCATCAGATGACGCCTGTGGCCATTTTGACTGAGTTTATCCTGAAAGGGATGGGCTGGATTGCTGTTACAATTACGTTTTCAGTCTATCCCGATGTATTTAGCAATGTGTAGCTTTTTTTGTGAGCTGAAAAAACGTCACAGACCAGTCTTTCTCTGTACGCAGACACGGGCAGCTGTATGATGCAATTGCGCTGGTGATGTCTTTGCTGCTTCAAAGTTTACGATTATTTTATACATTTATACGCGAACGTGGCAATCAACGGTGGAAAGAAGAGCGCTTATTTCACGGTTGCTCAGGTTTTGGAGGTGAAGAAGTGTCCCAGAGGCGAAGAAGTCTGTGTTCTGGCAGAGCAATGACTCTGGCATGGACCCGTGCCTGGACATGTAAGTGTTTTTAAAAATATATAATACAAATTATTATTATTGTTATTATTATCATCAGAATTATCAACAGTATGGAGCGCTATTATCTAGAGTATTTTTAGTTTGGTGATAAATGGATTCTCGCAGGAGTTCGCTAGTTAGCTTCTATGGCGTCACAGGCTGGTAAGGAGCGCCTGCTCTTTGTTTTCTAGCGTTCATTCGCAGTTTCTTTGTGCAGCAACCAACACAAGGGCTAGTTGTTGAATTTACGCATGAAACGACATCCATTCTCAGTACTTTATTTCACGGTTCAGTCAAGACATTACAGTATTATAATAATGTAATTTAGTTCATGCAAGCTGACAAACTAATTCATAAATCCTAGTTAGCTACGATTGCTAATTATGTTGGAGCTAATATCAGACGTACTGTGGATGTAAGATTTTTTAATGTATATACGTATATATATATATATAAAGTGTGTGTGTGTATATACACTACTCACAAAAAGTTAGGGATATTCGGCTTTCGGGTGAAATTTCAGGATGAACCTAAAATGCACTATAACCTTTACAGGTGAAATTAATTTGACCTTCTCTAAACTTTTGAATGCACATGTCCAACTATTCAATGTTTCAGTACTTTTTGCACAACTTGCTGTTCTCTAACAAGGAGCTGAACGGCAAAATTCACAACAGGTGTTTGATCCATGAATCGACCAATAAATTTCCTGGTTCAATTATAATTGGTATTTAAACAGTCCTCTTCATCATGCTGTTCACATTTTGACATCATGAGACCAAGACGACACCTAACAATTGATCAACAGTACCTCGCCATTGCGAGGCTTCAAACAGGATGTTCTCAGAGGGAAGTGGCCACTGAGCTTAGAGTGTCACAGAGTGTCATCAGCAGGTTGCAACAGAGATACAGAGAGACTGGAAGAGTCACAGAAAGGCATAGAAGTGGACGTCCTTTGGCCACATCCCACACTGATGACCGCTTCATTGTGAACAGTGCCCTGCGTAACCGGATGATGAATGCCACTCAACTCCAGACACATTTAAGGGAGGTGAGAGGCACCCAAGTGTCACGTCAGACCATTCGAAACCGTTTACATCAGCGTGGTCTGCGTGCTAGACGACCTGCAAGGGTACCTGACCACACCACCAGGCACAGGCGTCATCGTCTTGCATGGGCCAGGGAGCATTTACGCTGGACGAGGGACCAGTGGGCCTCAGTGCTGTTCTCTGATGAAAGTCGATTCACGTTGAGCAGAAATGATGGCCGCCAACGATGTTGGAGACGTCAAGGAGAGCGCTATGCATCAGCCACTGTTGTCACCAGACGACCCTTTGGTGGTGGCGGTGTTACAGTGTGGGCAGGTGTGTCTAGTCAATACAGAACTGCCCTACACTTTGTGAATGGTACAGTGACAAGCCCATACTACCTGAATAACATCATTAATCCAGTCATTGTGCCCCTGCATGAACAACACAGGCCTAATTTCATCTTCATGGACGACAATGCTCCAGCTCATCGAGGTCGCATCATTAGGGAAAGGCTGCTGGAGACTGGGGTACCTCAAATGGAGTGGCCTGCACTTTCTCCAGACCTGAATCCCATAGAAAACCTATGGGATCAGCTGACTCACCGTGTAGAGGCTCGTAACTCTGTACCCCAGAACCTCAATGACCTGAGGACCGCCCTTCAAGAAGAGTGGGATGCCATGCCTCAGCAGACAATATGTCGACTTGTGAACAGCATGAGACGTCGTTGTCAAGCTGTAATTGATGCTCAAGGGCACATGACAAGTTATTGAGACATTGACATTTTTGTTGTGGTATACCCACCACTGTTGTTGGCTTTTGTTTCAATAAATTGTTTGAGATGAGGAAACCACCATTGCATGCTTCTACTTAAATGCCCTACTTTCATGATACGTATAATATCACTGTAGCGTGAACTTACATTTTCCATAAATTTCACCCGAAAGCCAAATATCCCTAACTTTTTGTGAGTAGTGTATATATATATATATTATTTTTTATTTTTTTATAAAATAAATTTTTTTAAATTTTTTTCCCACTTAATTGTAATACTTGCCATATGTCTTTTTGAGATAATTTGTGTTCTCATTTTTTAGTGATTCTACTTAGTAATGTACTTGAATCTGTCTTTTTCAGGGAGGACAGTGAAGACACCCCTCCCCCACCTGACACCTCTGTCGTAGGAGGTGGTAACAGACAGGTTTGCCAAATAGTGATGTATAATTCATTACTTTTGCTGTAAAAAGTCAAGTTGAAGGCTTGTTATAGATAAACCTGTTATTCTGCTGGCTTATGGGGCTCTGGTAAATCTAACTTTGAAGTACAGTGCCATTTTAAATGTAAAGCAGATTGGTTGGATAACATTAGGGTAAGTAATCCTTTTCGGAGAGGTATTTGGGCACTTTTGGGCACGCTTTGTAAGAGAATACCCTCATACACATAAACACAAAACACGTGTAGGTTAATTTTCTTCACATTCTGTATTACAAAAAATGTTTTAAAAGAAAAATAAAGTTTTCTGATGATTGACATGCCTAGACAGAAAGATATGCACATGTTTTATATTTGGAGAGGTTCGGATAAATATTGGGACACTGGGCACAGTTTTGGAAAAATTACCAATGGATAAGGAAAGCCTGTAGATATCTTTACCAAATTCTATACACAAGTGGACAACATATCGGTGCACTAGTGTAAGGAATTCTGGCTTGCTCCAGTACTTTGAAGTTGAAATATTCAGTGCTAAACTGTAAAAACACAAGGCGTTTTGTACTTTTTTTTGTTTTTTTATGTGTATTATGTATAAACTGTATGTGACCATTTTTACATAAATTTATTCTGATGCAAATTTCTGAATGGTACAAGCCTCTTCTTTCATTGAAACTTTCAACCATGGATGTGCAGTGAATAGTTTTTGAGATGTTGGCACTTAATTGACACTAGTAAAAACTAGGCGAAAATTGGGCCAAATGGGCCAAAGTAAATAGGGTTAACGAAACCTACCTGTAGAATGACTTGGGTCATAAATAACATTTATGTTATTATAAATAACACAAACATTTGTGTTACTTTATTATTATTATCATATGTTATCTCTATATTATGGCGACCGATTGTGGCTTAACTTCGATGAAGGAGGAGACGCGTTGCATCTCCGTAAACACTTGGAAAGCGGCAAATGATCCATGTTGTTTATTTATTTATTTTTCCAAACTGTAACGTTAAATGTAGTTACCAAGGAATGCCGAAGATAAAATCCGCTATCAAGGAATGACGTCGTATCACCCGTACTCGTCACATAGCTGTCATGGTTTTGGCAGCCTCCTTTTATTTCTGTGGTCGTTCTTTGTATTAGTGGCACTAGGGCACACAATTTTTCACCATCCGTTCCGGGTTTTCGCCCGGTCTTATTCAGTGCACCTGTTTCCTGCTGCCTATCTAAGCTCTGTGCTTCCTGTTTCCTGTGCTTCTATGTTGTCGTTTGTTTAACAAAGAAAGCCGGTACGGTACAGGACAGACAGCTCGAGTTGGACCTCTTTGCCTTCACATAAAATTGTGACGCAACGTGGGACTTGACTCGGATGTCTTGGAGTTAGTTAGGAAGCCCTTTTACTCTCTTTTTCTCTCTGCCTTTGTTTTGTTGAGTTATCTGTCTCTCCAATCTGAGACAGTTCTCTTCGCCGTTTCTGTTTTACCTCGGTATTACCTCATCGGTAATACTGCTTTCATTTATGAGGGCGGGAGGTCCTTTCTTTGTTTTTCCATTTTCTAAACGCTGAGGTCTCTGAGCCTTTTTTGCCCGCACTGGGTTGTTATTTATTTTTTGCATTTCCTCTCTCTTTTTGAGAGCTTGCTGTGATCTCTCGTGTCTACGAGTTCGCCCACCTTATTGCAGGTTGTTTTTTCGTTCTTCCTTTGTTTCCAGTCTCCCTCTAGTATTCTCACTGCGTGAGAGAGGGAGTCTGTTTCTTTTCTGTTTTCTGCCTTCCCACCTACGAAATATTCCTTTGTTTTGTGGTGCTCCTTCCGAGCACTTTCTGATCCCTACTGTCACGCCTGGTCCTCCGACCCAGCCCCTTGGGCAGAAGCGTCGCTCCTCTCACGCCAAAGGTAGCCTTTTGCATCGTATATTGACGGTTGTGGCCACAACTTTTCTTTGGATGTGGCACTTCAATATTATGCTTTTTTTTTTTTTCTTCATCCGGTAGAGATTTACGTGAACTCCTGTGGTCGGGCCCACTATCTTACCAGTTCATGAACTCCTGTGTGGTTATGTTTAGGGGTTGTGGGTGGGGTACGGGAATCACAAACTCACAAAAATCAACGCGCACACGTGAAAGACTGAGCGGGCATGCTCACGGTCGGTTATCATGAGCAAAGCCTTCGCCATAGTAGGATTCGTAAATTTGCGACCGAGTACGTCAACATGCTGATGCAAAAGGCCTCCTTCTGCGTCCAAAGGATGACACCGTAGGCTGCTGCCCAAGCGTCACTTTATGACGCCTTGGGAATGAGAACAGCCTGCAAGGAAACATGCAGGGTGGAGCGAATTCTAGGTTTCGAAAACCACAGAACGGAATGCATTCGAGTAATGTGCAGCCTACGAACAGGTCAAGGTAACGTTAGCGAAAACCTCTCAGCTAAAACATTTTAGAAAAGTTTCAAAACTAAAACCATAGTGTGTACGAGGCCATTAGCTAACATTAACTTGATAACTAGTAAGATAGATTCCATACCAATAAGGTTTTTCCTCTCCTCTCATCCTAAGGTTAGCTGAACAGGGGCTGTTTCACAAAGCAGAATTACTGAGTTGGCTTGCCAACCTGCACTGAGTAAAACTTTTTCTTCAGTCCATGTTCCAGATTTGGGAGGTTTCCGGTTTTTACTCAGTGCAGTTATTCAGCCAACTCCGTAAGCTTCGTGAAACAGGCCCCAGGAGCCGTCATTCGCTAGCTACCGTTAACTAGCTATTCAAAACAAACGTCACGTGAATCCCATCAATTTATTCAATATGAAAATAAATGCCTCAGTTAGTTAACCCTATTTACTTTGGCCCTTTTGGCCCAATTTTCGTCTAGTTTTTACTAGTGTCAATTAAGTGCCAATATCTCAAACTATTCACTGCACATCCATGGTTCAAAGTGAATGGTTCACCACGTGAACAGAATACATTTATGTCAACGTGGTCACATACAGTTAATACAAAATACACATAAGAATACAAAAAAAAGTACAAAACGCCTTGTGTTTTTATAGTTTATCACTGAATATCTCAACTTCAAAGTACTGGAGCAAGCCAGAATTGCTTATACTAGTGCACTAATATATTGTCCACTTGTTAATACAATTTGGATATCTACAGGCTTTCCTTATCCATTGGTATTTTTCCCAAAACGGGGCCCAGGTGTCCAAAATCTATCCAAAGCTCTCCAAATATAAAACATGTGCATATCTTTCTGTCTAGGCATGTCAATCATCAGAAAACTTTATTTTTCTTTTTAAAACAGTTTTTGTAATACAAAATGTGAAAAAAATGAACCTACACATGTTTTGTGTTTGTGTATGAGGGTATTCTCTTACAAAGCATGCCCAAAAACCTCTCTGAAAAAGGATTACTTACCCTAATGTTATCCAACCAATCTGCTTTACATTTAAAATGGCACTGTACTTTAAAATTAGATTTACCAGAGCCCCATAAGCCAGCAGAATAACAGGTTTATCTATAACAAGCCTTCAACATGACCTTTTACAGCAAAAGTAATGAATTATACATCACTTTATTTGGCAAACCTGTCTGTTACCACTTCCTATGACAGAGGTGTCAGGTGGGGGAGGGGTGTCTTCACTGTCCTCCCTGAAAAAGACAGATTCAAGTACATTACTAAGTAGAATCACTAAAAAATGAGAACACTAATTATCTCAAAAGGACATATGGCAAGTATTACAATAAAGTGGGGGGAAAAATATATATATATATACGTGTGTATATACAGTATATACATTAAAAAATCTTACATACACAGTACGTCTGATATAATTAGCATAATTATATATATATAATTATAATTAGCAATTGTAGCTAACTAGGATTTATGAATTAGTTTGTCAGCTTGCACAAACTAAATTACATTATTATAATACTGTAATGTCTTGACTGAACCGTGAAATAAAGTACTGAGAATGGATGTAGTTTCATGCGTGAATTCAACAACTAGCCCTTGTGTTGGTTGCTACACAAAAGAAACTGCGAATGAGCGCTACAAAACAAACCCCCTTAGCAGGCCGTGAGCTCCTTTCCAGCCTGTGACAACATAGAAGCTAGCGAACTTCTGCAAGAATCCATTTATCACCAAACTAAAACTACTCTAGATAATAGCGCTCCATACTGTTGATGATTATGATGATGATGATAATAACAATAATAATAATAATTTGTATTATATATATATATTTAAAAACACTTACATGTCCAGGCACGGGTCCATGCCACAGAGTCATTGCTATGCCTGATGACTGATTTCTTCACCTCCAAAATCACTGCGGTGATTAAACGCTTTTCCTTCCACCGCTGCTTTCCACATTCGCCTATAAATGTATAAAATAATCGTAATCGTTGAAACAGCAAAGACATATGACCAGGGCAATTACACCATACAGCAAACCACGTACGCGTAAAGAGAAAAGCTAGCCTATGACGTACATACAGCTAACAAAAGTGCTACACATGGCTAAATATCATCTGGATAGGCTAAAAACGTACTTGTAAAGCAATCCAGTCCATCCCTTCCAGGATAAGATCAGTAAAAATGGCCACAGGCGTAATCTGAGTGTCATGCAGTGTCATGTGGCTGAAAACGCACACCACTATTGCCCTATGGGCTGTCGTTACGCATGGATACAGCGCCGTTCCCAGTCACTCGAATGTGACATATTTTACTTTGTTTTAAAGGGCAGGAAACCCCCTAGAAGATTATCTACGTTGTTTACGTTAGATCATCCCTGAAGCCGTCTAGTAATGTTTTTACGCAACGGTAGTAACGTAGTACAAACGCAAATGCGATGGGTACGCACCATGGAAATGGAGATTTTGCTGGACAATGGATAAATGGATTAGGAAAAAACGTTCAGGATTCTTCAGAAAACAGTTACAACTGCATAACCAGGTATCAAATTTTGTTGATTAAACATGTTTATCAAGAGATTTTGTAGAAAATAAAATATATTTATACAAAACCGACAGTACATCAGTTGTATGCATAGTGAAGTGAGCACGGGGAAAAAACACAATGTTCATTTATACAACTTTTCAGTAACATACAATTGTTCCTAAATCGGATCTTGATTTTTTAGCGTGTAGAAACTGTACCAAGAGTTTTTGTGATATGCATTTTATTGCCTGTGACTGCGGTGAGGTGAAGGCTGTAAACAGTGGGTTGGGCTATTAGCACCCTGCTGCTTTATGGCCCTGCTGTGTAACCTGAGAGCTGGTAAGCATATAAACTAATGTGTTCGCAGGCTGTGACTGTTTTTAACAATTTTGCCTCGAAAGTTCCGTGTTTTATTAACGTTTTAATTTTGAATTTCCGAGAAATATGAACACTATAAAAAATTGGGACGGATACGTCCTACCACTAGGGGGCAAAAGCCCATAGAGTTAAAATACGTAGGCGAATCTAAATGCACACTGTCCTAAATATATATGTTATATCTCAATCGGTAGCCTACTCATGAGCAGAACGAGGTCTGTGGATGCATCTCACATTAACGTTACTGGTAGCTGATTAGCTTGCCGATAGCTAGCAGGCAATGTTATCGTAGTTCATCGGCAGTTTGCAAACATTTATTAAGATCTCAATTAAAGAATGACTATCATTACTGTTGTGTTAATACACTATTATTAATGACAATATTCAATTAGCTAGCAAGAGAAACTTGTTCTTTCCTTTCATTCAGTGAGTCTTCCTCCAGTGGCAGCGCTTCTCTCTGAGTGAAGATTCCATGTCACATGATATGTTGAGGGTAGGGAGAACACTATATAAACTCTTCAAAAAAAGTTCGGAAACGTTATTTCGGTCGATTATTCCTCCCCTTTAATAATACCAATTGGTATTGTATTTTATATCGTTGGAAAGCCTGATTAGTCACCTTTACAACGAGGTACAACTTGTAAGGATCATGCATTAGTGGAATGAGCAACACAGCTAACCGTGTGGGTAGCGGCCCAAAAAAATGTGCCAAAATCCCCTGCAATATTCTTCTGTTGGTATTCACTCTCGTTTTGAGCTTCAAGTGCTGGCAGGTGTATGCCAGTCACAGGTGTGTGACTGGCACCTGATTGGCACCTAATTGACAGCACTTGTGTGCATGGGTCCTGCAACTTTGTTGAGTTTGTGTGTGCTCCAAGCATAAACATGCCACGTTTGTCCCTTCAGGATAAGGCCCGTGCAATAGGGCAAGTGGAAGCTGGTGTTCCGGTACGCAGAGTGGCAGCATTATTTGGTGTCAGCCCTGGAACCATTTCCAAACTTAGGACCAAGTTCCATGAGACTGGTGAAGTCAAAGACAGACCACAAAGTGGTCCCAAGAAGACCGGTTCCTCACCCTTGCTTCACTGAGGAACCGTAGGCTTTCTTCCAGAGATTTACAGGCAAGATTTGCACAACGGTACCACAGACAGATCTCTGATCAGACGGTGAGGAACAGACTGCACATGGCTGGTCTTCGTGCTTATAAGGCTGCCAGGAAGCCTGCAATGACTGCCCTTCACCGTCAGGCCCGTTTGCGCTGGTGTCGACAGCACCGACAGTGGAACCTAAGAATGTGGGGCAACGTCATGTTCAGTGATGAATCAAGGTTCTGTCTGCGGAAGCTGGATGGCAGGATCAAAGTGTGGAGACGGCGTGGAGAACGCTATGCAGATTGCTGCACAGATCACGTGACACCTTTCAATGGGGGCAGTGTCATGGTGTGGGGCGGTATCTCTCTCACAGGCAAAACAGAACTTGTCATCATTGAAGGCAATCTCAATGCAGTGAGATATCGGAATGAGATTCTGGAGCCAGTGGCGATCCCATATCTCTAGAATCTGGGACCTAACTCCATCCTCCAGGATGACAACGCTCGCCCCCACAGAGCCAGGATCATCACAGAATACCTCCAGAATCTGGGACCTAACTCCATCCTCCAGGATGACAACGCTCGCCCCCACAGAGCCAGGATCATCACAGAGTACCTCTAGAATTTGGGAGTGGAGAGGATGGAATGGCCTTTCGTGAGTCCAGACCTCAACCCAATTGAACACCTGTGGGATCAGCTTGGGCGTGCTGTACGTGCCAGAGTGACCAACGCAACCATGTTGGCTGACTTGCGGCAAATCCTGGTTGAGGAATGGGATGCCATCCCACAGCAGTGTGTGACCAGGCTGGTGACCAGCATGAGGAGGAGGTGCCAAGCTGTTGTGACTGCGTATGGATCTTCCACACGCTACTGAGGTCCCTGACAGTGTAAAATGAATAAAGTGTAAAAATGGCCAATATGTGTTGTTTGTTCCTTATTACTGTGGGAGAGTGCAATCATCCAATCCACCAAGCAACTCAAAACGAGAGTGAATACCAACAGAAGAATATTGCAGGGGATTTTGGCACATTTTTTTGGGCCGCTACCCACACGTTTAGCTGTGTTGCTCATTCCACAAATGCATGATCCTTACAAGTTGTACCTCGTTGTAAAGGTGACTAATCAGGCTTTCCAGCGATATAAAATACAATACCAATTGGTATTATTAAAGGGGAGTAATAATCGACCGAAATAACGTTTCCGAACTTTTTTTGAGGAGTTTAGTTCTGTGGCGAGAACCACTAGATGGAGTGCTAGGAGCGCCCACGTGTCAGCAAAAAAAAAAAAATGCCTATCGATCATTCATATCAGCCACGTTATCCTTGATGACCGATACAGTATGGTCCAGAAATGCAAATATCGGCCAAAATCAACAAAAAAAAATCTTGTTTTATGAAGATTTTTTCTTATTTTGAGTGTCAGGTCATGTTGATAAATGACAAAGACATTTTTTATAGCCTCTTTTGCTGATGTTTTCCAGGGTTTCCAATAATTCTGGTGGGCACTATATAACATGCCTGATCATTAGAATTTATAATTAATACAAATGATAGTGTACCTATTTGTGTGTGGTTAATATACATACATGTGTATAATTCTGTGTGTGTATTTGTCTGCATGTTCACACACACACATTTTATTTTGTGAACGTAATGACATGTTGGTTTTTGTGTTTGAAACTGATTGAGCTTGGGATTGCAGCACATAACCCCTTTTCTCAGGCGGCAATGAGTCAGGAACAAATGACTTGTTCTCCTCCATCAAGCATCTATATTTCTTTTTCTCAACATCACAATAGCTGGTCATTGTTTAAATATGACAGTGATGGAATGCTCATTGATATTGTTTTGACACACTATAAAACATGACACACATCAGTATGGAGAGAGATTAGGAATCAATACCCATACAGTTTCCTGCTACCTCTGTGATTTGTACAGCCCTTAACAAAACTCTAAATGTAGTGCTGTTTATTTCTTCCACAGCACTTGTCTGCTTCGGAGGAAAAGGGAGCCTATTGCTCTTTGACATCTTCAGCCCCCCCATGAAAATATTTACCAGATAAAGGGAACAAATTGTTAGACATGGGCACTGATTTTTATTTTGTTTGACTTTTGAATAAATGCACATCCTCCAGAGACCATTCAGAAAGAGAATTTAATCATTTAAAATGTTTTGACATAATATTAGTGTCTTGTATGACAAAATATGTTGCAGTTAAAATATTTTTTTAAATGTTATTTTATTTTTATTGAATGTCCCTTGTAGAATATATGGCTCTTGAATTTAAGACCAGAAAAACATGTCCCCTACAGGGGACACAAATTAATTTATGAGTTTTAGGATGATATTTCAGAGTATCAGATTAGGATGTTACAAGCTGGCTTTTGTTTTTAACAAGAGGAGACCATGCACAAAATCAGAGGTAGAAACTAATGGGTTACGTATTTAACCTCGGTTCTATGAATACGATCAACACGTCACGGTATGGGTCATCCTCGCCGCAAGGGTAAGCTGTTCGGAGACTGAATAGCAAATTGACCACCACTACACAGCGGCTACCACATGATGCCATTAATGAGGGGTATAGAATTCCCCGCATGACCATGCCATGTGGCGTGTTGACCGTATTCATAGAACCGAGGGTACATAATTAACCCATTCGTTCTATTTCATATCGGTCAACATACCACAGTATGGGTTACAGTATACCAAATAAAGTAATGCGGGGGATGTAGTGGGGTAACACCACATGACACAACCATGCGGTACAAATATATTCACTTTATTAGATGCTTGTCCCTTGGAAGAAGCTAATCTAAAGTGCAAATACCACTGGTGATAAAAGCACCTTAAAGTGGTAATGCAAGTCATACTCATGATTGCTCTGCTGCCCTGCAGACAGGGGAGGCAATCGACTTGGACGACACATCCAGGCGATAAACACTGGTGATGTGAGGGACGAAGCCTTGCCAGCCGCAGCACAATCGTCAGAAAGCGGAGCACCATGAAGTGAAGTCCGTGAGGCAGCTGCACCACGAGTGGAGTGAGCTACTACACCCCGGGTGGAGTGGCCAGCCCTGTGGGAGGAGGCATGCCGGCACAGCTGTAGGCGATGAGAATCGCATCTACGATCCAGTGGGCGAAATGCCGTTAGATAAGGCCCGGCCCTGCTAAAGTGCTCCATAAACAATAAAAACATTGTTGGTTTTCTACCACAGCCTCTGTGTGGGGAAACATAAGACCACAGGGCCTGGACAGGGCACAGTGAGTGAAGTCTGGCCTCCAACATAAAAGGCTGAGAACTGTACAACAGCGAGAGGATCTTAGGCCCGGCAGCTTCGACACAATGGATGTTGAAGTACACACACCCATAAATGACAGACCCGAACAGTAGCACTGCAGGGTGACGAGGGGTGTGCAGTTCCACACGGACACAGAGGCTCCTTTCGGCTTATTTTTTTGTTTGTAACAACCAACAGAAAATGCAATCCAATACCTTTCTGTTTATAATAAGTATTGAGTGTATCAGCTGTAAAACTGATATTATTTCAGAAAAGAAAACGGCAGCGAACTGCCCAAACAACAACGGTAACAAACTACTGATTAACCTAGGACAGCAATGAGCGGAGCAAACGTTTTTACGTGTGCAGAGCACGTTCTGTCAGGAAACTCTTATCATAGCCGACCATGGTTGGCTAGCAATCACGTGTCCCATACTCAACCAATCACATGCACACACCTCTAATGGAGCGCCCTTTTTAAGCCAAGAGTCAGTTTGCTCTGTACTGCTTGAATGCTGATGCGCTGCTCTTTGTTTGCTTACGGCTTGTGTTAAAAGAAATTTGCTGTCACCCTCCATCACCCCAGCTTCCACCTGTTGTTTGGATCTGCTTTAGTATGGGGGGTTTCTGGTCATGTCCTGTTTAGCGGGGGGAGATGCCCGTGCTCCGGAGCAGTACTAAAGCAGATCCATTCACCGCCAAACTAAAATAATTATGCAGCACATTCATTCATTAATACGTGAGTTGTCCTTACCGAAATGGGCTGCTTAAACATGTTGCCGGGGGAGAAGGAAAAGGTAGCATACTCGGGTAGCATATTCCTCAAGAAGTAGAGGTCAGCAGCAGGAGAGGGTAAAGAAGAGCTGCGGAATAAATCAGTCTCACGCTCAAACTCGAGGAGGCAAAAAGAGGATGGGCGGTGTACACGCACCATATTTATGGCGTGACGTGGTGCTGGTTAATTTACTATTCAGTCTCCTAATAGCGCACCCTCTGGGCGAGGATGACCCATACCGTGGCGTATTGACCGATAGTTTAATACATTATATATTTATATATTTATGTTATATTTATATTTATGTTATATTTCCTAAGACCAATAAAAGTATAATACATAAACATAGGGTGTGTAATAGGGTATACGTACATCAGTAGTGTAAAGCCATGCATGCATGGATGAGTGTTAAGTGTGGCGTAGGGATGTTGTGAAGGTAAAAGCCAAAACCAAAACTGTAAAAAAAAAGAAAAGATGACTGCTTGGAGAACAGGTCAGAAGGCCAAGAGCAACAACAACAAAAAAAATTGGAGAGAAAGCAGCCCTCTTAAACCCCAAGCCAACCACACCCACATGTGTAGACAATTAGCACTGACAAATCACTCAACTCTCACTACCAGCACCTGCAACGAGAACCACAGCACAGAACAGGCAGCCAGATGAGTGGTCCATTACAGCTGACATTTGAGATTCAGGACTGAAATTCAATTGCTTTGGCTTAAGTGCATTTAGCAATGTGACAGAGCAATCTGTCCCAATGATCTAGACTTGTAGATGTATTTGTCCTTTTTTCTGTGTTAGCACTGCCAAAGTAAGCATGATGTGTTCCTATTAGAAATGTCCAGGGTACTAACCTTGATTCTTGGTACCGATGGCAATTTTTTATAATGAAATATTGCAATTATGTTCTGATTCTAATTATGTCTTTTATTTGTAGATACATCTGTAGAGCAGCACTGTTCTCTGTCAAAATTTACACCTCCAAAAATGATTCAGGAAAAGCAGAAGTTTTGAAGAGAGGGTAAAAATAGCTTTCTTCTCCTACCTCCAAGCTGCAGTAGTTCACTGTTCAGCATTTCATAAAAGAGGACATATTCAAGCGTCCTTGGATCCCTGTTCCCCCTGTTCTTCTGAGAGGATCAAGTGATATCTCATTTTTTGAATTCTAAATTCAAATTCTGAAACATGTATCCGAAGCATGTGATGTCACCTATCTTGTGATATGAAAAGCTGACATATGATTGGTTGCCTGCTGGTCCAGGTTCACATTCTAGGATTTCAATGGAGACTATTTGAGCAAACTCATGAACATGCACCCAACCACTTTTACCTGCCATGGTACTTTTATTTTTCTAGACAATAAATGGATTTTATCTGTTGGGACATAACAATAGTTCAGTCAGGACCACTGTTGTTCAAGTAAGCTTTATTAACATTCTTAAAACAATACATTTTAGGTTTGGCGGCATGGTTCTGTTCAAAAACCCTCCCGCCAATCAACGCGAGCAAGCATGTTATAGTAGTGAGGGCAGCAGCAACAACCCCCCAGTAGGTTTGCACTTAGAACAGAACCGGCAGCACTGAGAATGGTTTTTTTACAGATTCCATTCAATCAGTTGTATTTATATGCCACTTTTAAGTGTCATTATCACAACAATTTAAAAGGAACCGGGCCTGAACCCCCGTAGAGCATGCCTAGGGCGACAGTGGCAAGGAAAAACTCCCTGCTGTTAGCAGGAAGAAACCTTGGGCAGAACCTAACTCTGAGGGGGGAGTCCATCCGCCGCTGACTGGCACTGGTTAACTGAATAGCTAATTACAGAATAGAAAAATGCAAGACAGAACATATGAAAATGTCAATATATAATGAGCCGGTGGTGGAAGGCGGATTGAAGGCCAGCAGGTGGCATCATCAGCTGGGGACGGCGTGGAGCTGGAGCTGACCGGCTGCTTCTGGAGAACGATGTTTGTTGATCTATAGCTACCGCTCCGGCGGTTGCCGAAGAGGGAAGGAGAGAGGAAAGAAATCAGTAGGCACTCAAACATATTTGTGAGCTATGCAGGAGCGATATAGGCTAGGTGTCAGTGCGCAAAGGGGAACTGAAGAGGGTGGAGGGTTTTTTTTTTGTGTGCAGCGGGCGTGCATCAGAGGATCCACCATGTTAGGGCGAGGCGGGTTAAATAGACCGCCTTGCTACTTGAATGGATTGATAGGTGAATCGTCACTACTCAGCTGAGCTGTCAGCTGATTCACCTATGGCCGGGTTTCACTCTCGTGGCCTGCCTGAACTAATGCTACGCTGAATTTTTTTTTCAAAATATACTACTTTTGTGTTTTTTCCCCATTTCTCCTGAGCAGATCTCTTCTCTGGAGTAAATCAATTAACAAATAAACAATGTCTTCCTAATTAGAAACCTTCTTTGGAATAAAATAAAAAACATTTCACCAGCAGAAAAGTTATCTGGTGAATAATTATTTCTGTGGTATATCCTTTCTCTTATTAAGTATATCCTTTCTCTTATTATATTCAGCTTTTGAACAGAATAAAGCTTTGCTTCACAGTCTTCACTGTCCAATTCCTATGCTATTAAATTAGACATTACTGATGTTGGTCCTCTCAGGTGCAGTAAATCCCCACAAATTGTGAAAGGCATGCTAATAACCCTCTTTTATTCAAATTCTCTATTACTGTTCTTGTGGATTTTCTTCTTACAACACAGGTAAATGTAATGGGCTCTTTGTCATGGTTTGTGCCTGCTTTTCCTTTGTTCTGTGGTCATTTGTTTCTTTTCTGTTCGACGGGGTAATCTATCGGATTTTTCGGTGTTCCACGCCGGGGTTTCCATCCTTTCCGGCAATTAGTGAGTGCACCTGTTGCGGATTTCCTGTGGCTATTTAAGCCTAGGATTTCCTCCTTCCGGTGCTTGCTTGTCATTCGCTTATTGTTGACTTATAGCCGGTAAGGTATAGGTAGACACTCAAAGGAGACCTCTTGGCTTCATTGCTCTGCTTTGGAGTTACGAGGGACTTGCCTTTTTGTGCATTTAGACACATAGGAACACATTTCCTTTGCTCTTTCTGTCCCTCGCTTCTGCTATCGCTCTGGTCTCACTGAGACAGTTTGTTTTTCTGTTTGCTCTGTGCCTCTCTTTATTCTCTGGTGTTCTCTCTATCGAGAGTGAGAGGCATTCTTTTATTTTCTATTTTCTCGAGCCTACGAGTCTCGTTCGCCCGATTATTTTCGGGTCGCTATTATTTCTCCCTTTTTTTTTTTGTCAGTCTCCTTAATATTGCTCTCCAGCTAAGAGAGCTGGAGCTGTTTATTTTTTGTTTTTTGTTTTTTTCCTCCCCATTCGCGGATTTTGTCCATCTCATTGGTGTTCGTTACTGGACACTTAAAGAATCCCCTTTAGTAGCATTTGGACCTCCGAACCATTCGCCTCCCCCTTACACTCTTGTGCTAAAATACCTAAACAAAACCAGAAATCACAATACAAGTTAAAAGTCACCGCCATGATGCATCACATTTTTTTTGTTTAGTTATGAATTACAAATGACTATTATATTGCATTGTTTAATGCTTACACACTTGCTAGAAGGCAGGAGACAGCCCTATAGAGAGATTTCAGCCACATTTCATCTAATATTTTGAAGAATATTAGTTTAAGGCTGTGTCCAAATCTGAACTCTTCCACACTGTTGAGTAGCCTTGGTAAGTAGATAGGGCGAGAAAGTCGTAGAGTACGTGAAAATTTTTCAAATTGCAATATACTTCAAACACCCGGATGACACACTTACTTCCGGGGTTTCGCAGAGTACATTCGGGAGCACACTTTTCAGGAAGTACATAAACATTTTGGTCACATAAATATGATGTGAAGCTTCGTTGTAA
This sequence comes from Synaphobranchus kaupii, assembly GCA_029718625.1. Taxonomy (NCBI): domain Eukaryota; kingdom Metazoa; phylum Chordata; class Actinopteri; order Anguilliformes; family Synaphobranchidae; genus Synaphobranchus; species Synaphobranchus kaupii. Next base: position 685,734 of record CM056385.1, read on the forward strand.
AAAAATTAGCCGCAGCTTCGCTGACGTTTTCCTTCAAATACAACAAAAACAACACGTGACATGGCAGCGCAAGAGTGGGGCACGGGGTTGCCAGATTTAGTAAGACTACCCAGCCAAATGGCGACTCAAAACTAGCCCAAATTATAGGCTATTTTTAACCGAAACCGACGTATTTTAAATAGAAATCATCATGTTTTTACTTTTTAAAATAAGTGCGTGCTTTGCGACTTTTCATTTTTACCCGTGACTGCACTTTGAAAGTATCCCAATTTAGCTGTAAAACCGCGGACATGGCAACACTGGTGGGACGTCTTATGACCTGCTTGCGACACTTCCACAGTATGGTTTGGAAATAGTATAGTGGATATTTTTCGCGTCCTGCTAAACAGTGCACATTAAACAGCACACTTCTGCCAGTGCACTCTTCGCAGGAGACAGGGCGCAGTAGATAGGGCTCTGATTCGGACACAGCCATGGTGTCCATTAATGATAATCACACTTTCTGAAGCTATCCCGAGAAAGAAGATTAATATTTCTGATTGGGGTCATATGGGGTGCTAGATTCAAATGCCTTACACATGTTTAAGGTTAAAGAATGAGAACACTCAGTGCACAGAACTTTGGACTTGAGATTTAAAAAAATTATTGAACGATTTTTTAAAAATGATAAAGAAATTGAAGATTGTCTGAACTATATATTTTATTGATTGTTTAATTTTATAGTCATGCATACACCAACCAACACTTACATCTAGAAAGACAGCACACATGACTCCAGTAAACCCTTAAAATGTTCATTTAGACAGCCAGCGTAGATTAATAGGTGAGAAATAAAGCATCAATGCACATCAGAAATATTTCATGTTTATTCATTCCCTAGGTCAATTTGAAATATCTGCTGTGGAGAAGCTTTTATATAACTGCTAGTTTTATTCATTTTTTTAAATGTCTTTTGGAAACAAAGCCATTGCACATCAGGGTTGCTGCAGTATGACTACTGATGGCAATGCAGACACTTGCTGTTTCCAGTTAAAATGTGGTTAAGTTTCGAGATCTTCTCCGAGGACAGCTCGTCTGCCAAAATAATTGACAAGCAATCTTTTGCCCACTTGTGAGGGGAGGCAAGGGGAATGTGAGTACCTGGAAGTGGGGCGGGGATCAGATAGCTTATTCAGCCACCTTTTACCTGGACCTGTTCTATGGCAACGCTGGAACAAGCCAACAGCTTCCAAGGCAACTCTGTGCCCCTTCACATAAGCTCACGCTCCGCAAGTTGGGAAAATCTATTTTGTTGGAATGGTTCTAAGTTTGTCTCAGTTTAAGTGAAGGAATGTACGTCCAATAGTTGGAGAGATGAGCTGGCCTGGTGGTAACCAACTAGTATGGCCCTGCCCACTACATTGGGGTAAAAGGAGTATTGGATAGTGTAATATATACTATTTAAACCTTAAAGACATTATCTCAGTTTAGGAAACTACTAAATCAAGCAACAGCTGATAGAATCACAAAGTTTCACTTGCTGGGCAGTAATTAACAGAGAAAGCAGCCAGTTCCACATGAAAATGGTGCCTAAGGGCCAACTCAAGGACAACACAAAGCCCGATATTCTTCACTCCCCACCTCCTTTCCTCCACTCCCCCGCTACCACTCCTCTCCTACCCGGAAGTATGCAAAACTGCCTGAATGTTTTGAGTACAAGTAATTTATATGTAACAGAGGGGGTGGTAGTGGAGGAAGGGAGGGTGCATTTTTCGACTATTGGGACGCACCCCTAGTATGTCCACGAGTAACCTGAAGGCACCTGGATAGTTGCTGCAAGTTTATTTGAAGACGTGACAGACGAATAAGCACCTGCATGGTCAGCTCAGGGTCCAGACCCCCAACTCCCAAAGATTGCACAATGTTACTTTAGGCTGCTACACGGTAATAGTCACACTGAAAACATGATGGCATTAGAACTGTAAAGTAAAGCATTAGGAATCAAGCATTGACAGCATAAATGACCTCCACTTTATCATTGACATCTAAACCAATGGCACTCCCATGCAAACCATGCATTGCCCGTTGCTGTAACTCAAATCCCTCCATCTGTCACAATTTTACTTTAATTGGTTTCATTTTTATTTTTTTATTTTTTAGTTTAGTTTAGTTTAATTAGTCTGCCAGGAGTGAAAGGCCAGCCTCTTGAGCCAGGATCCACCCAAACTTTATTTTATCATAAATATGTTTCTTAATTATTTGTTGCTCAATTATGTATTTTTTAATAGCTACACCTACTGGTAGATACAGCTAACTGGTTTTTTCTGGTGAGATATGGATTTTCATTGAGGACCAAAAAGTGATTTTCAGGAATTTAAAAGTGACATTTAACCTTATTCGAACCATTAAAGTAAGTCTAATTGGTGCAGCATTCAGCCGCCGTAGTCCATTGGTATTCCTATACTGCCAAATGCCACCAGCACTAAAGTGGTGCCATTGTTCTATAAAATAAGTATGCACAAATAAAGTGGTGCACAAATAAAATACGTCTGCTTTGTGTCTGAGTAAAGGTTTTAGAGCAAGTATTGTGCTGTCGGTTTTCAGGCAATCTAGGGGGCAGATTGGCACCCGTGTTCATTATCAGCAGAAAATTGTCCCACTGTGTCATAAACCTCTACTTCTACATTTCTTATTCATTCTACTGCATTAATTTTGTGGCGAAGGATCACTCAAGGTTTTATTCCATAAGGAATTGCTTTCAAAATATTCCTGCTCTCCAGTCAAATTAATTTGAAGTGAAAAGGGGTCCACTGGAGCTAATTGAGCTTTCAGCATTCAATGATTATCTGCGCAATCACAAATTTCAACGTTTGGGTAACATTTGACACCTTGAGAAAGACTTGCACCTGCCTTTTCCTTAAAACAAAAAACAAAAAGCCTTCCATTACACTTTCTGTGTCATATATCCAGATGTGAGGACATTAATGCAAGTAGATGGATCAGAGCTCTGCACAGGAAATATGACATAGGTAATATGTGTATATAAGGCAAGAATAATAATAATAATAATAATAATCATAATAATACATTAAAAAGGGAAGGCTTTGCCTATTTTCCATGGAAATTGTGCACACACCCCATTTTAAAACTTTGATGTGAGCTTTGAAAATAATGTCATACACTGATGTTTTCATCTTTTTATATCGGTTTATGATCCCTGCCCAGTTTGATTCTCACATTCCTTTGTAAATGGGCATCATGCTGAATTAAAGGAATATTCTGCAGTGTATCAGTGCTTGTGACATTTTGGCCCAATTATCTCTTGATAGGACTGCTCCTTTTCAACATTTTTAACCTAAGCTCTTCTTTAAAAGTTAACTCATGCTGAGCATTATAATGAATGCAGTATGTGTGGAGTGAAATTACATGTGCAATGCTTTCATCAGAGGCTGCAATTACACTTCCCATGACATAAAGGTGGGGTGGTACTGAAGCTGTGCTGGTCTGATGGAAACCCACTGGCAAATGAGAAACCCATTTTCATTGTTTTGTTTTTTTGCCTTGGCAGACAGGTTCCTAGCCGCCTTGTCTCAGGAGTAGATGAGAGATTTCTTTCCCCTTCCTCTTCTCATACTCATCTGTTTGGGAGTCCTGCTCCACTGAGAAAATCCCTAAATGACTGTTTCAATTAATTATGAATGTGGAGGTCAATGATGACTTCAGCAATCAGCTCATGATCTTAACCATGGCTGAAAAACGAGAAAAGGGAAGCACAAAAAAGTATTTTTTTGTAAATACTAGATAAAATGGCCACCAACTCTGACTCGCCTGAAGTTTATTGGAAGATGAGCTTTAACCCCCCCCCTTCCCTCCCATCCCCTCCACTCAGAGACAGACATCCATTGATTTTTTAAATAAAAACCACCATAAACACTGTTTGCCAGCTGCCCCTCCATACCACTGGCTTTTAAAGACAGTCTGTGCATCCCATAAGAGGATTGCGCTGTGATTTTAGGCCAGCCATTTTGATGTAGCCGAGGTGTCGCAGGGCGAAGGCCCCATGTGCGTGAGTCATTTGTAGGCCAGCTCAGAACGTGATTCTCTAATGCTCAGGAAGAAATAAAAAAATCCTGTTGCTTTTTGGACGTAAAGAGACCTTCTACAATAGGGCCAGTCGATAAATGCAGAAAATGTGTGGCAGCCCTCGTATCTCTCTTCAGAGTTGCAAGATAATTGTGCATCACTGCATTCAGCAGCAAGTTGAATGGTAGACCATCTATCTCAATGAACACTTTATAGCAGGGCTACTCAAATCTGGCCCTTCAGGCCAGCGGTAGCGTAGCGCTGGCCTCCTTTTCTGCTTGATAGCTAATTGATTGATTAATGTCACTGACTGGCCAGACAGGTGTCCCAGGTTTAAATCAGTCCTTCTAAGGGCAAGCATGAAAACCGGCAGGGCTACTGTCCTCAAGGGTTAATTTAGATTCTCCCTTCTTAGGATCCCATCCCTAATCCATGGAGAGCTGCCAGATCAGCTGTCAGCTAGTTTACTAAACTCTAAATTAAGCACTTAAAGCAGCTGATGTCGCAGTTAAATCACCAAAACTGGTTTCATTGGTCTGGATTGGTTGCTGATTTTAATGATCAGCATACCCTGTGGCTTTCCAGGACCCTGGTTTACAGTTTGTGATGCCGGAGATCAGGGGCATGCAGGTAAATGACATGGGGTGGAGGTGGGGGATGAGTGTTGCTCACCCCCCCCCCCCCCCCCACCAATCATCATCTGGTATTTTATACCTCATTTTAAATATAATATGGAAATACAAAAATATTAGATTGCTTTTTGCATTAGATGCCTTCATCATACTTCACTTTTCAATAATATATATGTCTTTCTTGGCACGCACACACACAGTTGCCATGTCAACAACAGAAATATTTGACTTCTTTTTTTGAGTGGAAAGTTCACTTTGGTTAACAGTATTTGGTGGTTTGAGCCACCGGGTATATTTATTTGGTGGTTTGGTGGTTTTTTTCACTCCCATGACTGGCTCGTTTTTAAATCCTATGTTCGGCTGTGCCTGAGAAGGAATGCACAGGAGCAGAAAAGTCTGTCCATCCAGAAGCCCAAGTGCTTGAGCAGACCAGGAGTGCTGCAGGACCATGGACAGCACCGGCCCTGCTCACAGGCACGGTAGCAGCTGTAGCTTGTAGATAATCATGGCAGCTGCTGTTCATTGCCTCATTAGTGAGCCTGTGTAAAGGCCCAGCTCGCAGGCTTTTGCGACAGAGGATATTTGTTGATTTATCATAGACTGGCTGGCACTTCTGGTCCCCCTGCAGCAACCCTTAGCTTGTTTTGGATGGACTGACAGACAATTTTGTGGGGGGTTTTTTTGTATAATTTGTTTGTGTGTGAGATTCATGCTGCTTCACAGCCCATGTTGTCTGTCATTTTAAAAATATAACTACTGCTTGCTGCTAGACTCATCTGTTTGATCTTGTTCTCACCTGATCATGGCTACACCTGACATTGACTGCTTTAGTGGCCGATGATCCCAAAATGGGCTCTCCAACTTATTTGGTCAAAGAAATCCCTCACTAGATGCGTTACTTTGTTAGGGGTTGGAGGTGTGGTGTGGGTGGTCGGGGATCCTGGGTTTGTTTTTTGTCTTTTTGTCAGACGGTTTCAGGTTCTCATAAGGTTTTCTAGCATGTCTTCTGTACAACTGGGGGGGGGGGGGGGGGGGGGGGGGGGGGGGGGGGGGGTAGTGGCATGTGGCATTAATTTATCTAGAGCTGTTTTACTCCAGTATTGAAATATGGAACAGCAAAAAAAAAAAGTGAACATGTTTATATGTGACCAGCTCTGGAAAGAGGCTGATCATCAAAATATGTATATCTTTAGTTGCTTATCTCTTTGTTTTTGGCTTTGTGAGAACCAGAACGATGATTGTGTCCATCAAGGTCATCCCTCCAAAAGATCTAACAAAGGCAATGAGCAGTAACTTGGCTGGTCACCAGCCAATTTTGGTGTGAGAGCCTGTATGTGAGGCTGCCAGTATCAAAGACCTTTCAGTGTTTGGGCAGTAACAAGAACAATACCCAAAGACAGGAAAGCAAGTCTATCTGCTCCCACCCTTCTCTGTGCCCTGACCATCAAATCTTCATCTTCTGCTTCTGTTTTGTAAATGACCTTAAGGTTTTTTTCTTAAAATGCACGTAGAGATAAAATATTAACATCCTGATTATCATTGTCATGTCTTTATATTAGTTGCATAAAACCTGTTCAGAGAGTTGGGCTTTTCCAGTGAAGTCCTAATGTGAATAGTTGTATTCACATAATCACCCCCAGCACCCTAACGCTCTCAGAGTTGATTAGCTTTTTAATCCCTTGAATTCGCTATCTTTTTTCCTCTGGTTTTAATTTTGTAGCTTATCAGTAATCCGTTTACCTTCCAGATTAAAAAAAGGTTATATAGCGAAAACCACAGGACAGACAAGACCGGTGTAGTCACTATGGTCAAAAGTTTTCTGAACGCTGTGCCTCATTTGTATGTTTTGACAGACTTGAATCCTGTGTACCAAGACCAGATCAGCTACCACCATTACCACTGCTGCTACTATTGACAATTACAATGAAAATTTGGTCGTAGACAATGTACGTGTATAGTGAATGCCAGTCACTATATAATTACCAGTTATATGTACAGACGACCGTTAATGTCTCTTGAGAACACTAACGCATATATGATGCGAAGCCTGCGAAGCTAGTTCGGGCAGACTCGAGAAGCGCCAAATTGCGTCAGCTCACATGATCCTACATCTTTAATGGGAGGGCTATTTAAATCACCAACCTTACCTGTTCATGCATTTTCTGTCATGCTGCTGCTGCCTACTATGCGCTCTGTTGTGCTACGCTGCTAACATGCTTGGCTTTCCCTGTATACTCCCACATGTATGCCTTTCAGGGACGTTTTTTGAGCTTCCACCACCAACCCAGCATCCACCTGAGGGGTGGGGGGTCAGTGTTTTACTCCCTATTATCTTGGCTGGCTTATACTTAAAAATGTTACACAAACAGGGAGTGATAAGAGGCAGAGCCTGACGCCAAAGAATTGCATTCACTTTAAATCTCAATAAAATATTGCTTAAGTCAATCATGAGTTGTCTGACTGAACTGTTTGTTAGCAGTGATGTAAAATATTATGCATAAATAACACATTACCATAACTCAGTGCTTCATTTTTCATGACATCTTTGTTTGCAAATCCCAATCTGATCCCTTACCTCTTTTAATGAAATCGTTTGCAATATAGTACAATAAGCGAAATGTGAACATGGGTCATTTATTCTACATGGCATGCATAGCTGTTTTCTGTAATAATTTGGCTTAAGAGGGTAAACAATCCATGAAAACATGAAAAGTGCAATTAAGAAAAATTAACAGCTTGTTAAAATTCTCTGATTGCAACTGTGGTTGGAACGAAAACCAGCATACACAGGGTCGAGTTTGAGAACCACTGCTCTAGCCTTTTTGAAGCATGCATAAGAATGCACAACGCCTTCATTTGAACAACACTCCATTTTTATAAGTGTTATCATACACAGGCAGGATTTATACTGACAGACTGAATCCAGTGGCTAATTTATCATATGTAGAGCTGGATAAATCAAGAATTGCTGTTTTAAATTTCCCTTCAACAGTTTAGATCGTTTGTTTGCATTCAGGACTTATATGCTGGGACAATTTTCTATATTGTGAATATTTCTAACTCTTGAAAAGAACCAGCACATACAGTATATCACCTTTTATGTGTTGAAGATGCATTTTTTCTGTAGGCATGTTTATAACTGCCCCTACCAACTGCCCCTTTCAATAACTATTTTGAAAATTGCACATTTATTATGCAAACATTATGCACCACACATGCATTTCCCAAGGTTCTATTAGCCCCAGTGGCGCAGTGGTTTTCAGTTTTTTGTTTGTGTTTAAGGGGTGGGGGTGGGGGGTGCAATTTACATTCCACACTATCCCTGTGTCAGTCTGACCACAGTAATTCTCAGCAGGAGACTGTGTTGACCGAGTGAGTAATGAATCTACCCGTCTGTGATTAAGGAGTATCTGAAGTTAGTTCAATAATGGAGATCTTGGTGTTTGTCAGACTCTTACTGTCCCAAGCTCTGTGTGACGTCTGCCTTCTGCAGGAATGCAAAGATTGATCTTTCTAAGTTTCTTTGGTCTTCCGTTCGCTCACAGCTGCTGAAACTACAGATCAAAACTGCTACATCAAAAAATACAAAAACTTCACAGTTTATCGACCAAAGTCGATACCTCTGCAGTGACTGAGCATACGTTTCCATAAATGGTTAACCCCTTTGCACAGATGCCTAGTGACCATGCCGCCGGAGGCAAGAATTTGCTCAACTGAGACATTCGTTGCTCCTGCTGCCAAACTATTAGTGGAAATCACAAACTCTGTCTTTTAACTTTATTGGTAGGTGATTCGTGACAACTCTGCTGAATATGGAGTTTCTAAGTGTCACTATTTCCCTATATTTTGCATCATAGAACTACTAAAGATCTATGATGCAAAATATAGGCAGTGTACCCTGTTGTCTATTCGTGTCTCCAAATCTATCCAAATGGCTAAATTGTGCACTCCTCAGATTGTGCACACTTGTGGACATGGAGTTTATGATCCAGGAAATGTATACGTATATATTACCGATTTCACTTACGTATGTAGCTCAGTATTTTGCTGCAAACGTTTTTTTTTGTTTTTTTAGCATTTTTCCAAAGTTTCTTTGCATTTGTGGCACTTTATTTTGACTTAAAATATGAAAATAAACAAATCTAGTTCGTATTGTAAATGATACACCAGTCTTGTTTCATTTAAGCCATTTACCAAGTTTCTGTGATGCTCACACCTGGAGTCATAAATCCTTAAACAGAGAACCCTGTAAATAGGTGAGAATTTGCCATCTGCGCAAAAGGGTTAAGATAATAATGGTTTTCTTTTCCCACAGAGTAGCTGTGAATTATTACGTGTATTCAGATCAAGCTCCCAAAGCCATTCGTGGCTTGACCACATGTCCACTCATTTTTTTAAATTGGCACAGTTATGTTATTTTTTGGAGTGTCCTGAAAGTATTTCACAGTGGATTTCTGGAATGTTGAACTCAAAGGACCTCTTTAAATTTGGTTAATTTAAAGTTTGAAATAGTACTTACAGAAGGCTGTAGGTTCGAATGCCAGCAGTGATACCACCATGTATCCTTCTGCCCAGCTTGTGAAGTAAAGCATATACTTTATGGACTGAGATGGGAGACCTCCTGGGAAAACTAACGGACAACTGCTGGAAGTAGTGTTGTGAGGCTTGTAGAATGCAGTCTACTCTCTGCATCAATGCAGGGATGGAGAGACTGTGCTAAAGGTGACAGTATATTTCGATAGAGATATTAAACCAAGGTCCTAACTGGCCATTAAAAATCCAAGGCTCTTATTGCAAAGAGTATGGTATTCACTGGTAATCTAGCAAAATTCTCAACCTGGCTCTGTCAGCCTACCACCTTATCCTCCCCTGGTTTAATTCATTCAATAATTCCCTCCCTCTCTACCTCAGTTGATGTGGGGGCTATGTATTTGTGGTGGTAGAGGTGAGTTCCTGTAAAGTGCCTTGATCATGAAAGTAAAGTGCTATATGAATGCAATCCATAATTATAAATCAGAGAACAGTGTCTTATTTATAAAATAAGACACTACGGTTTTATTCATAGGCAAGCCACCTGATTTAAGTATATTTGCTGCATAAGGGGAGAACCAGTAAAATGAACCCTAGCTCTCCTAGCACTGTCCTCTCTGTCTTAGCACTGACTAGGATTTATCAGAACTTTGGCTGATTACTTGCGCACTTTGTGATTGGTGTTATAGCACTTTCATAACTGGCTCAGTGTAGTTTGTCACATTCACTATGACACTTCTCCATGACAACATAGTTTAATGAAGCATTTATGCAATGTTGCTTTGTTTCAGTCGTCACACATTATTTCTGTTTCTGTGCTATCATTCATTGAGTCTTATTACATGTACTAATCTGAAAGTCTCAGGAGAAGAATGTCTGCCATATGAGTGAATGCAGATGTAAATGCCTGAGGCATGGTTAACAAAGAACCTGTATTCTGTTTTGTTTGCTTTTGTTCGGGTTCTAGCATTTAATCAATGCCACTTTAAATAGGACGTGAATGTGAATAACCGCACAATTCGATTATTTAAAAAATGAGAGCCATCTTCACACCATATTAAAAATAATCCTGGGAAAAAACAGTGGCAATATATCACTAGTTAATGTCCTGCTTTGATTGACCTTGTGTTAGCCTGGAAAATGATGGCCGCTGGAGAACTCCCCAAACTGGCTACAGCAAAAGTTACGTACATCAGTCACGGTTGTTTGGGAGAAATTCAGGAACATAACATAAGGCAAACCTTTGGAGGTATTTTTGTAGCAAAAGTCTCACAAATCTGTAAATGGGTTCACAAATCTGCAAATGGTTTCACAAATATGTAGAATGGATTCACAAATATGTAAATTAATGTTGCAAACTTGTACAACACAGTGCAAACAAAAACGTGCTTCTTACACATAATAACATCCCATAATAAGTGTGTGAGAGTCACGAGAACACCCCATCGTTGAGCTGGATGTCAGGTTGGCAGAAATGCTATCTTGAATGATACATGCAAAATATTCAGAATATTCACATTCAAAATCAAGTGTAAACAGACAACAACATAGGCTATATTGGATATGCAGAAGTATTGGATATGAGTGTAAACAGGGCCAGAGATAGGGCTATCTTTGCCTGAACTGGCATTGGCTTCTCTCTGGTTTACCGAATAACCTACAGTGAGGAAAATAGTGAAGAAATGGCACAGCTCCAGTTTTCGTCAAGAAGGAATGGCTGTACTCAGAAATACAGGAACACTCTGGAATTAATCAGAATAATAATGTGTGAATTGAATGGTTTTAAATTGCCCTTCTCAGTGTGTGTCTTCTGAGGTGGGAAAACGAAATGTATATTCAAAATAATGTGATTGATTTAAGGAAGCCAGTTTCCCTAAAACAATCAATTTGTCAATCAGTCGGGGGGTCTGATGGTCCAGCTTCCAGAGGCCTATAGTCAGGAAACGGTCTGTTGTTAATCAAGTCTCCTTGGTTGGAATAGTTATTGATCACTCACTCCCAATTGATATTCTATAAATAATGGGCTATGCCCATCAGACGAGTCATCACCTATACCAATCACTTCCATTCCCATTATGGTAAGTTAGACGAAAATGTCCGTGTGGCAGGCATGCCTGATTTACCAGTGTGAGACTTGAGCAGATCGCATCACCTTAGGCTACATTTACATTACAGGGCCGATTTTTTTCCCCCACATCCGATCTTTCTGTCTTGACTGTTCACATACATGTCCATATGGGTCACTTACAAACATCAGTGTGAACAGATCTCTGCCCTGAAACACCCCACATGCAACAAATAATGTAACACATAACCCACATGCGGAACAACAACAATTGGAACAACAACAAAAAATGTCACATTTGCCAGACAAACAAAATGAATGACATAGCGGTGCAAGCGTTCATCTCCGGAATTATTTGCTGCGGAGGTCGGATGACAATTCGTCATCTCCCCATATCGCTATCTTACTAATTGCTGTACCTCGCTGTCTCTCCACTGACCACTGTCCTCCATTTTTGTTTTTCTTCTGTAGTTTGAGCGGACCACTCCCGACACTGTATGATGACGACAGTGATCTGTGCCTGTGCAGTAAGGTATGACGTGGAAAAACACACATAAATTCCGATATGACCGTTCTCACAGCGGTCACATGGCCAGTGATCAGATATGTATCGGATTTAGACCACATATGAAAGTGGCCCAGATCTAATTGAAAAAAATTAGAGTTTTGTGTCCACACTGCTCTGAAAAAATCTGATCTGTGTCCCATGAGAGCAAAAAAAATTGGGCCACATTTGCTTGTAATGTGAACGTAGCCTTAGAATCTTCAACTTAGAATACAATAGTCAGTGTCTTGTGGATAAGTGTGTAGAAGGAGTGCACATACAGCTGCAGTTCTCCTGGCGCAGATGCAGGAGAGCTGACTCATGGGGCACAGCTTGCAATCTTTTGCCATGTTTTTATTGGTTGTTGTTATAAACCCATTAAATTACGATGAAGATAAATGACACTGAAAGCTGATGGCATTTCAGTAATTACCTGGACTCCATCTTGATGAATTGGTGTGCTGTGCTACCACATGGTACCATCTTGACAAATTGTTCATGATGCAAGCAGCTTTTACGAATAAGCCAATATGTTAAAGTCCTAAATAAAACAGAGCACATTTTATCTACTTTATTATTTTCTGGGGTAATTTCACCTGTAACACACTGTATATTGTTGCATGCCATGGTTGTCCCTCTTTTTCCCCAAAGTTATCTCATGGAAAATAATAATAGGTCTTTCATCTGGGTAAGAGAGGGGGTTTGTGATTCTGCGGTGTGTCACTGCTCATGGTCATGAGTTTTAGGGAGAGGTTCACCCTTGAACAAAACATTTCCCCTACTGCTTGGAGCAGCTGGACACTTTTGTTCTTAGAGTACAAATAAACTCTGCACAGTTTTGTGCAGAAGCCTTTTAAAAAAAAATTAAATTAAAAAAAATAAAACAGGTCTATATTTATATATATAAAAAAATTATAAATCACATAAAAAATAATTCAATGTCAAGCTCCAATGTTCAGTCTGCACACTCAAACGAGAAAGGTTTAAGGACCGACCTTTAGGTTTTCTCTTTTTCTCATCCTAGTTTTCTCTTTTTCCATATATATATATATATATATATATATGAGAGAGCGAGAATATGCAGGAGAAATGCAGCCATCTCCAGGCCATCATTTGTTGACCTGCAGCAGAGAGGATGATGACCTGTTTATTGTGTACGTGTGTTCTAAAGGAAAACTTGTAATACAGTGCAGCTGAAAATATTTCTGCTTGCTTTCCTGGCCTCTCTGTTAAATCCATCCTCCTGCTACATAACAGAGCAATTTGGCTGTGACTTGGACCTCTGCTATTCTGCCTGCCAGTAAACATTCATGCCTGCGTTGAATGTATTGATATTGTGTGATTTAATGGCATCGTCTCTTTTTCACTGGGACGAGTCAAACCATCTCAATGGAATACCATCCTTTTTATACCACTCTTTTTTTGTACCAACACATAAATTGTGCAAAATTATGATTTTGAGATGTTTATCGTTCTTAGTTCTTAGCTTAATTTTACTTTGCTATATTATTGCATAGCAAGTTCCTTTCCACTGAAAAACACTCTAGATCTTAGAATACTAAGATATATTTTGTATTTATTTTTTTATTTTCTGTTTTGAGGGTTCAATTAAAAAGTTCCGCAAATGGAATTGAAAAACGATATGTTGTCTCCACTCTTTTCAGCGAACACAGATATATTTAAAGAAAGGCCACTTGACCAGGTTAACTGTACCATGAAATGAATCGAGAACAACTAATTATAATCAACTGCTCTAGTTGTAAATGTGTTCAATAGTCTAGATATATACATTTGGTGTTTGTTGTTTACTTGGCCTGACATGTTGGAGCATAGTGCAGTGAGGGCAGACCTCTTAATGCACTTTTACTAAAAAACATAATTTTTTCCATTGAGTAAAATTTCCTGAACTTAAACACCACAGACCTGCTTGCCAAACGGAATAACATGCAATCCGAAAATGCAATGCAAATGTAATATGCAATGTAAATATTACTTAAAAGGAAACCGGTCCACTTTTTAGGGATGGACATTGCAAACGTGGGCCCTGTGAGGTAAATATACTGTACATATGTAAGGAAAATTCTAATTATCTCAGATTACTTTTTTTAAGAGTTGAAGAAACACAGCTCGGTGTGAAGACCTACCAAGCTGAAACAGGTAATATATCAGTCAGTGATTACATCCAGAATGAAGAAGCTTACTGAGTGCAGAATAATAGCTCTCTACAGTGTAAAAAAAAAAATTGTTCCATATTCACTCTTAGGAGAAATAAGATCTTAGAATTAAGTGGAAGTGGGGGAAATGGAAATTGTGCCAAAAAGTAATCATTACCCATCATAGTTGTTCCAGAACACATAGAATTAAATAATTTGCTCTTAACTTTCGATTTCTGATCACCCAAATTAACTCACCAAACTATTTTTGTGAAGAAAACCCACTTAAGCATTTAATTGAGTCATAGATAAGTTCAAATGTTAGCTGAGACCAAGCCTCCAAAAGGTAACTACCAAAAATCCTTATTTCTCTTTGAATGTCAGACCCCTAATACTCTGCTATATATCTTCCATTTATTTCTGAAACAATTTAGGTAGGGCACCTTTGATAGAGGTAGCCTTGGGTCACTAAGGTTAGGATCATCCTTGACCGTAAAACTTGTATTCATGTCTCTTTGACTGTTTCTGTATGTTTATGTGCCTTTGTTTTGAGGTCAAAAAGCATATATTTTTTCAGAAGGAAGATCTGCTGGACGCACGGTTTTCCAATGCCAATGCTCGAGTTAAATATATGCAGTGTGTAATTTTTGAAGACTTCCTATTGTTCGCCATCTGTACCTGAAGACAGAAAACAAATTGCTTTTAAAGAAATTAATTAAAAAAGAATGGCTTTATGCATCTGAAAAAAATCGCCATATGGACATGTTAAGTATCATATGGTCCCAGCAGAGATGATTTCAGTGGAGTGCAAAGCTATTTTTGTCAAAACAGTGATCAGAACTGTTCTGTAAGTAACTTGAAAAACTTCCCAAAGACCATAGGCTGTTCACTGGAGAACAAAATCCTTGGGAAAAAGAGAAAGTGTGAAAAGCGTGAAAAGTGCAGCACCAAGGAAAACCAAGCCACTCTGTCGCCAGGTGAAAAAATTAAAAGGACTTTATTACATGGGCAAGAACAAGGCAATAAAATGACCAACGGGTATCGACACTAGGGGCCCTATCTTGGCGATCTTGGCGCTTAGTCTAAGCGCATGGCGCTAAGTCCATTTAGGGCGTGTCCAAGTCCACTTTTGCTATTTTAACGGCGTGTTTTTTTGGCGCTAAGCACGGCGCATGGCGCAACTGGGCTGAACCTAGTCG
Source organism: Synaphobranchus kaupii (assembly GCA_029718625.1). Lineage (NCBI taxonomy): Eukaryota > Metazoa > Chordata > Actinopteri > Anguilliformes > Synaphobranchidae > Synaphobranchus > Synaphobranchus kaupii. Next base: position 700,919 of record CM056385.1, read on the forward strand.
CTTCATTAATTATAGGTGTGTCTTGGGCGTGACATTCAATAAACCAATCAAAATGTCATATCCCATTCCCTTTAAAAGCCTGCTTTTCCACCTTGGCGGATTGCTTATGATGGCGAAACAGACATGCTCGTGCGTGTTTAGTGTGATCAAGGAATAGGCTAAATGGAGTATGATCAATATTATTCGGACTAACCATTAGCCTATGAGTTCCCGGTAATTCCAGACAGGGCTGTTATTTTACAAAATATGTGCGGTTAAATTTCGTTAAAAGGACCTGCAACAGCTGAGAATAAGCTATCAATGGCTTCAGTCTCACCTTAGAAAACGCCAAATTAGCCTGCTTGTTCAGCGAATTTCGTTTGATTATGCAATGAAAGTGTCAAACATCAATTCCAAGAGGCTGTTCTCATGGAGTTCTCGAAGTTCAAGCTTCATCCAAAGTTCATTAGGCTACCTGCATAGTAGGCTAATATTGATTAATAACATACATACCGTTATTTCGCCTTAATGATGACACTAAATAGCCATACAATAAAGCTGTCAGGTTCGCAACCCATAAGTTCACGCATATTTCCCCTTATTTAATAATGTCCTGTTTATGGAAATGTGACCAACCTGTTTTACTCGTAGCGTAATCCTTTAAAACAATCCACTTTCCCAGGAAGACCGTTAAACGTGCGACTTACAGCAGGGGAAACAGAACATGCAGCTCACGTGCAGAGAATGGCATTAAAATTAATTGTGAATTAATTGTGTAACGTGCTGCAAATTTGTTTTAGTTTCTAATTAGACGCTTAGTTCTCTTTAAAATCGTTTTGTTCAGTTAAGGAATAACGGGTGAAATCAGCTGGGGTTTAAACGGTGAGAGTATGGAAACCTGGTCACTGTAATTTAAAAAAATATGAAGGACGAAGAATAGCTAAGGTTACAATTTAGTTAACATGGTGACATCTCCGTTTTTTAACCATAGGCTATCGAAAAAAACCTTATGCACAGCGAATTCGCTGTAGCCTAGGCTATTTGAAAAACAATAAATGCAATATTCACTGGACAAGGTTTTGAACTTTTTTCAGTCACAAACCATTCTATTTACTTACAGGCTGTATTCATAGATAAACAGAGCTGTATTGTAATGACATCTGAAGCGCATTTTCAGAACTTAAATGTCCGTCTATTGCCGTGCGCGAGTTTTCCATTCAATGACAATTCACGCATTAGGTGCAAAGACCATTCGCGCATTAGGCTTGATAGCTATAGGTGTTATCAGCTCCTTTTTAATGGATAGCCATTGTCCCGTACCATCGCACATCGCCTGGATGTTGATGGAGTGGGCTGAGAGCAATGTAATGTGGCATTGTTTCCCTTCGCTGAGGGAAAGGTATGTGGACCTATGGAACCTTTTATTATTATGCATTTTTGATATAGCCTACATAATAATAATATTTCACATTGTGATCTAGATATTTTAGTCATGCCTGTGCATGCCCCTGTGTGTAACAGACAGGAGGGTATGCGCGTTGTGCACACGCCTATGTAGACGCACTTATATGCGCCGTTAAAATAGCATGTAAACAACTGCGACATGACTTTAGACCAGGTTTGTGGTGGTTCTAGCGCAAGCGCTTTCTGCTGGCTCAAGATAGCAATACGCCAAAAAGAATCCTGGCCACTCCTCATCTTAAGACCAACACGCCCAGTTCACTAATGATGGCGCAAGACTAGTTAATGGCGCAATGCTAGTTTGACGGCGTAAGCGTTAGGCGTTATTATGGACCTAGCGCCGGGTGTAAGATAGCAAAGACACTTGCGTTTGCGTTAGCGCCGCTTTGCGCCGGGTGTAAGATAGGGCCCTAGGTCTTCATCAAGGTCATTAATACAAGAGGTGGCACGCAATATAATATAGACCACACCTGAGTCCACGTGTCTAATTGCACAAGGAAACAGGCAGATGCACCTAAAACACAAGAGGGCGCTATAAAGAACCAACACAAATAGGCAGCAGCGATGATAGATAACTAAATACCAGACAACAGGAGATCACAGTCCCACCCACTTGAAACTAAATATAAACAAAATGACACAAATAAAGGACACAAAAAATATACATGCATATAAAAAATATATGCTCTTGCAATTTGCTCAAGATGCTTTATTTCGCCTCTGTTATTCCTTTAGAACATATAGGGCCTGATTTACGAAGACCTTTAGCGTGTGCAAAACATTTTAGCACACACAAAACCAATGGCATTACCAATGATTGGTCATGGCATTGGTTTTGCCCAATCATTGGTTGTGTTATTAGTTTTCCGTGTGCTAAAAGGTGCTAAACATGCTTTAGCACATGCTAAAGGTCTTAGTAAATCAGGCCCATAATTTAAAAAAAAATTTTGGGGGGGGGGGGTTGAGGGGGTCCTGCTAACCTTTCACTACAGTGATTGGATGCAGGTGCAAATGAGGGGAGATAACGTGCTTATTACTAGTAATTTCTAAATGAGCTTCATTGACTCCTATGCTATGCCCAACATACAGTGTGCAATGTTTAATAACTATATTTGGCTTTGCTTTATGAGTTCATAAATGAACGTCACCAAGGTGCACTTCCAGGTTTGTGACACCATCTAATGTCTCAATTCCACTCTTTACGCGATACCGGTAAATTAGATTTTAATGCCATTTTGGCCCGAACCTGCGGAGTTTCCGTCTGCGAGAGCTGATCAAACCAATTGCCTTTCTGTGCTTTTGGGTAGTTTGCCAGTGCTCACTCAGGGACAGATTGCACATTATTTGTCCTGTTAATGAACCTGGATCTTGACCGAAAAAATTTAATTAGTGACATCAGAGCATGAGGGCTTAAACATTGGAGGGATTTTATCATTCCACCCCAGCTCCTAAGCCCACACATTGAGGGTTTTGCATTTATATTGAAGCGGCAGATCTATCTTGCCCGCCTTTTTCCTGTGGCATGGTTTCAATTGGGTCGTCTTTGTGTGAGTAAGTACTGCTACTTGAGAGAGACGAGGGGTTCAGTTCCAGGACTGCTTTGTTGTTGTAACTTCTCACGGTGCTAATAAAGAAGATGAACATGATTCAAGATCCACCTGGCTTGTCCTTTCCTGAGCTCGCTACAATATTCACGGATGTCTATAGGATCACAAATAGCTTGCTTTCCTAAGAGTAGTGCTAAACTATGAGATGTGCTAAACTACAACACATCTGTCAGAGTGGCCCTGATTTGTGATGCTGAACAATACTTTTAACACAAAATGTGTGCAATACTTTTAACACAAAATGTGTGCCTTTGACTCATATACAGTTAGTGGCCAAAAAGGTGGAGACGTCGATATTAAGTTGATTAATAGCTCATTGGGCCCTGGCATTGCACCACCACATGCTGCCAGAATAAATTATAGCAGCATCGGAACAACCAGTGTCTAAAGTTCTACAGGAGTGATGCAGCATCATTCTTCCACAAGAATGTCAGTCAACTTATGCCTTTTTGGAAAATGCTGTCTCAAGATATCATTTCAGAACCTCCCAAATGCTTGACTGGGTTCAGATCTGGTGACTCAGAAGGCAATTTCACATGGATAGTATTGTTTTCATGCTCATCAAACCCATTTGGTGACCACATATGCTCTGTGGATAGGGCATTATCATCCCGGAAGACACCCCCCCCCCCCCAAAAAAAAGAAGAAACATGGAATGGTTGATCAGAATCATTTAGGAATTATTTACGTTGAAATTGCCTTCTAAACGGATGAGTGTACCCAAACCATGCCACTAAAATGCCCCCCACACCATTGTGGAGGTGAAAGAACCCTTCACGGTTGGAACCTTCATATTTCCAAAACATCATCATCCCTTAGTCACTTCAAGCACAGATTGGGTGCCAGCCTGATGAGATATATTCAAGCCCAGCGGGATATAAGAACTAGAGACATGCTTCCGCTTACCGGTTCCTTGGATTCCTAGAGCATGTCCACTGGGTACCTAAATATAAAGGATGATGGTAAAGGAGTAAACGCAGAGCAATGACCTGAACCACTGAGCACTGCAGGGTCTTGTACCTATCTAGCTAGCTAGCTAGCTACAAGATTTTAAGGAAGAAAGCCAGTGATTCAATGTGACAAGGGCATTTCTAATGTGGTCTATAATGTTTCTAAAAGTTAAACGAATAAATAAGGCCATCAATATTTTTTTGAGAAGTATTCAGCCACACTTATCTGTTGCATTACATTAGCTAGCTAACTTTTATGGAAAACACTTTGAATTGCAGTCAGAAGCCGTGGTTAGCTAGCTAATTAACAACTTTCGGCAAATATTCGGCAAGTTACCGAGCTGTTTACCTAACTGACTAGCTACAACTTCTGACTGGTAATCTTGCTAGCAAGCTTACCAGCTAGGTTTGCCATAAGTCGCTAGCTAATGTTATAGTGAAGAAGTGTCAAGCACCTTTGTAGCTAGCTAGTTACTGTTTTTAAGGAGATAGATGACTGAGACCTCCAAAATAAGTAGACGTGGTCAGTATAATAATACGGTCACAATAATTGGATTGTAGTTTAATGTAAACAGGTGCTTTATGAAACTGGAAATAACCTTGCTATGGTTGATAGACATCCTTAGCCTGTTGAAAAGTGAGGTTGCAGACAGGAACAGCTAATAGATTAGGATTGGATTTATCTACTTGCTTTGTCTTGAAAGCCTGGCCTGCACAGTGCATGAAAGAAAGCAAAAGATTTCACCATTATTAACTTTAATTTTTTTATTCAAATGAAAACATACAATATGCTTTGTATTACTGCCTATGTAGCCTATAAAAACTATGTGTCGTAATAAAATATGAAATGCAATATTGTTTCATTTTCATTATTTAGTACAATATGGGCAAAGACAACCTTTCTATTTGTTGTACTGTAATGTTGCTATAATCTTGAATTCTGAAAACATAATGGAAATGATCAAAGATGTCATTGCCTAGTGCTGATAAATATACTTATAAACTGTCCCGGTTAATTATGCTTTATGTCAGTGTGTGTTTTTTATGATGAAATACATGCTAAGGGATTGAAAACTCCCAGAAAAACGAACATTTCTATCATTTGAAAAGCAGTTGGTACAATTAAAAGCTGAACATGATGACATTGTCACTATATTTACTGGAACCAACTCACACGAAAAAGAACTTCAATGCAATAGTGGTGTGCCATCTGTGCCCGGGTAACTAGTTACGTGCTCCGTAAAAACATGCGGACCAAATTGGAATGAAAAGAATCTTATATCTTCGTCTGTGGGGCTCAGAAAAAAACTTGGTCCCTGGAGAGTAATTTGTTCAGTGTGAAGAAATTTTAGAATTTAAGCGAACCGGCTGAAATAGTGTAATTTGGCCAGGGTAAATTCATAGTTTTGAATGGACTTCAATGTGGAAATTTACTTTTTGGCACCAGAAGCTGCAATACCTCCGGTAACCACTGGGGTTTGCAAGCTTCAGGGAGAATGTCGATCCCTGGACTCCTGATCAAGCTACTCAATAACACATCAATCACACACACGCGTGCGCGTGCACACACACACACACACACACACACACACACATTCATAATTTTCTTTGTTACACTGTATACATTATTTTATTTTGAGGTGAGGTATTTTTTATAAGTCCACTTGGGTTTCAAACCTCTCCGTGACATGCCCTTTGTTTTGTATCATCTTTATTGTTCTTTTTTTTGTTGCTGTGAATAAACTAAACAAAACAAGCACTCAGGTCTGTGGGCTTCTTGAGGTGTGGGCCACACATACAATCATCAGTTTGTTGAGAAAATGGTGATTCATCTGATCATAACATTTCCCCACTGGTTTGTAGTGCAAGATTGTACTCGCAAATGTGCATTGCCAGGAGTAATGAGTGATTTGTACACTGCAAAGGTGATTGGTATCCTTCTCTGTAGCGTTCTCAGATTGTTCTTGGTGAAACTGCTTGTTCACACCCTCGATTGAAATTTGCAGTGAATTGATTTAGAGTTGCTCACCTGTTTCGCCTTATACCTCAATCTAATGCAAAGACATCTTGATCCAGGAGTATGCACTTTGTTGACAATGTTTTCCCTCAAAGTTCCAAGCCCACATCACCTTAAACACTTCAAAAAATATCAATGAGTCCAGCCGTCTTCATCAATGAAGCTCCTGCTAAGCATGTGCCAACAATGACCCCTCTTTCAAAGTCACTGAGGTGTCTTCTAGCTATACTAGCCATAATTATAGGCAAGCAGGCCTGCGCAGCATTTTTGCACATGACCCTTAACATGCTGTGTTGTTGATTGCCTAATTAACTCAGCACTGTGTGGAAACACCTGCTTTAAATGTTGTTTGTGAACCTCCTTTACCCAAGAGGTTCTACCTTTTCGACCACTACTTGTATGTTATTTATGAAATGTTATTTGTACATTCTGAGAAAAAGCATACTAAGAAGGTTCTGAAGACCTACAGGTCGAACCATTAATTGCTGCATAGTGCAAGATAATAAGCACTTTTTTTCTTTGGAGCATAAATAAGTGGGTGAGATTTTATTCTTTATTTCCTGAGTTTGTATAGTATCATCCACGCAATTTAACTGTACAAATAAATGCAGCACATTTCAAGATGGAAATGCATAAAAATCTAATTTTAAAAATAAAGTAAAATGATGGGAATTGTGTGATTGATGATGACTGAATGACATAGCAATGAAACGGGTGTCTGCATATTATAGCAGGGCTATAGCATTGGCCCTTTGTGCAGTGATGTGCACCATGGTCCAGAATCAAATTCTGCCACCTCATCACGCAGGAGTGACTTCTCTGGGTGATTGGATGCCTGCACCAGCAGTGAAGCAAGTGCAGGTGATGGGCCATAGGGCAAAAAGGAGCAACAGCTGGCTAACAAAACATTTAAAAATACTGTATGTGTATTTACCCAGCAATGGAATTTGATACTATAACATCAGCGTGGATAGCTCTCCTTCATTATTTTATGACATTTATTAAGTTTTCATTTCATATTGTCTAATATGATGCAACATTTATATTATTCATTAATTGTTGTGTTTTGCCTCACTTGATGTATACACTCTGATAAAGTGATTGGAATATGGACATTGAATATACAGTGGGCTGCAAAAATGTGGGCACCCCTGGTCAAAATGCCTTTTACAATTAATATCTAAGTGAACGGAAGCTAACCTGACCTCTAAATGGTACAAAGTTAAACACATTTCTTCTCATTTTAAAGCAAGATTACTTTTTATTTAAATTTTTGACATTTTCTCAACAATAAAAAAAAAGGAAAATGGCCCTGTGCAAAAGTTTGGGAACCCCGACAGTTAGTACATTGTAACTCCTCCTCGGACAACTATTACAGCTTGCAAACGCTCCCTGTAGCCAGCTAAGAGTATTTAAATTTTTGATTTTGGAATTTTCCCCCATTCTTTCTGGCAGAACACCTCTAGCTCCAAAATATTATTCGGCCTCCTTGCATGCAGCTTGCAATCCATTCTTCCTTCCACCTGCACAATATTTCCTGGTTCCCCCATTGCCACACAACCCCAAAGCATAGTGGATCCACCTCCATGCTTAACAGCTGGCAAGGTGTTCTTCTCTACAAATGTTTCACCCTTTTTTCTCTAAACATACCTTCTTTGGTTGTGGCCAAAAAGTTCAATTTTGGCTTCATCAGTCCAAAGCACATTGTTCCAAAATGCTTCAGGTTTCTCAAGGTTTCCTTTTGCATACTTTAGACACTTTAAGGCTTCTTTTGGCAACTCTGCCATGTAGGTCTTTGTTATTTAAAGTATGTTGTATTGTTGTCCTGTGAACAACTAGACCTGTGTCTGCTACTCTTTTTTGCAGCTCTTTGCAGTGATGTCCTTCTGAGCATTTCTCACCAGGTCTCGGGCCATTCTATCTGAAATTGTTCTTGATCTTCCAGATCTTGCCCTGTTCTATTTATCATCCATTTTCTGATAATGTTTCTTACAGTGGAAATAAGTAGTTTGAAACGTTGAGTTTTTTTTAGCCTTCTCTTGGTTGGTGGAAGTGAACTATCTTGTTTCTGACATTGTTGGACAAGTGTTTACAGGAAGCCATAGTTGTTAACACCAGACAGAACAGCCACCGCAGTTGGATGCTTTAGAAGGCATGGAGTTACTTCAGAATAAATAGTTCAACCCTGGAATTATATTCACCTGACCCATTGAAGCCCTATCGAGTAAATGACCTGGGCCTGGGCCTTAGTAATCATCTTTTTAAAAAGTAACAAAGAATAATACAAAAGGGTTCCCAAAATTAGTTGTTTCCTTTTTTAGTATTTTGAAACTGTAAAAAATGTAAATAAAAAGGAAATATTTTGCAGGTGGAAGGAAGAATGGATTCCACCAAATATCAAGAAATTCTAGAGGCTAATGTTCGAAGGTCAGTCCAGACATTGAAGTTGAAGAGAGGTTGGGTATTCCAGCACGACAATGCCTCAAAATCAACCATGAATTACCTCCAGGAAAGTTTTTGGAATGGCCACCACAATCCCCAGACTTGAATATTATTGAAAATCTGCAGAGAGATCTCGAACATGCCATGCATGTAAGGAGGCCGAAGAATATTTCGGAGCTAGATGAGCTCAATTTTTTCTGGGAAAAATTCCAAAAGCAAAAATTGAAATTGCTTGCAAGCTGTTATTGTTGCCCGAGAAGGAGTTACAAAGTACTAACTGACAGGGTTCCCAAACTTTTGTACAGAGCTGTTTTCCTTTTTTATTATTGAGAAAATGTAAAAAATTTGAATAAAAAGTAACTTGCTTTAAAATTTGAAGAAATGTGTCATGTTTAACTTTGTACCATTTAGAGGTCAGGTTAGCTTCTGTTCACTTAGATATTAATTGTAAAAGGCATTTTGACCAGGGGTGCCCACATTTTTGCACCCCACTGTATCTGTGTAGTAATGAGACATAAACCACCACTATATACAGTATATAGTTTATTTCTCTTAGCAGTTAATTTATTTCTAACTCTCTTAGAATTAAATTAACCCAGAACATTTTGTTGTGATTCTGGCTTCATTTTGAACCTATTCAGTAAATAATCATTGCCTTTGCTTGCAAACTGAGCAGGCTTTTTCGACTCCTTTCAGAAGTCTGTTTCCCCTGCTTTCTGTGAGAGCAAACAAAAAAAACACAAAAAATGAAGCAAGAAGAGGAGGGGAAGTTCATGTATTCATATTCACCTGTTGCTGTAGTGAGGTATTGTGACCTTGTGGATTTGATTTTGTAGGTGAGAATGGGGGGTGAGGGTGATTAGAGGTTGTCTAGTGGTGTGTACTGACAGCAAAACCTAAATTGAGGGAACCATTAGTGATCACACGTTAGCTCGAGAGGAAGTGAGAAACAGGACACGCTTTTCAGTGAAGGTCAATGCCAGCGGATGGCTGATACTGCCCGACCCCTTTAACACATCCATGTGCATCTCAACTGAGAGGGAAGCTACATAAATCCCAAACCAGGCTCCATTTGACTTCAGAGACATCTGAGTGCTGCAGTATTTTCAACATGCACAGTTGTACATGCTGAAAATAGCACATGCACATAATGTACATGTACATTCTCAGACACACACACAGATCTTCTCCCTAATCTCACGTGTGCATGCGCATGCTAACAAAGATGAAGACACACAACTATACACAACTTCCCTCCAATCACCCAAACACGCACATATATATACATATGTATATATGCCTGGTCTCCAATCATAGATACTCACATATACATATGTACTGACACAAACACAAATATGCACAAACACAAAGTAGTCTCAACCACACACAAACGTCAAACGGCCTCAAATGTGTTTTTTACAAACGAATGTAAAAAGCACACAAATGAGAGCATCCTGTTCACGGTTGCAGGATTGTTCTGTATGGGTTGGGTTGAAGGAACCCCACCCCCTGCTGCCCACCAGTACCCCACACCACCAAACCACCCCCCCACCCTTCCATTTTGCATGCTGTGATTGGCAGGCAACGTAACGAAAGCCCAGTCTAAAAGCTCCCTGGGGTATGAACTTGTACCTTCCAAATTGCCTGAAGACTGCAGTTCCGCTTTATGAGCTGTGAAGCCAGTGTTCATCTGCCACCAAGCACATTCAGCATGGCTTAATGAGGCGGGCATATTAAATGGGCCCACCCAAGAGTGGATTTCTACATTTGATTTAATAGTAAAGGGAAATATATTTTCGTAAAGTCACACGTCTCACCCTTTTTCTTTTGGTGGGAGGGAGGGTTAGGGGATGTATGAGGTGGGATGGGGGAAATCTCACTGGATTTTAAAGCAGTGCCTTAACAATCAATAGAAGAAGGCAAGATTTGAATAGAGGAGGCAGAGAACTAAACTTTAAGCTGATAATGGTCCTATGCTGGTTCTCTAGAATTAACAAACTATTATTAAAGATCACTGGATGCTGGATTATTCCTCCTTTTCTTTAATTGTGTCTTAAATTAACTTTTAATGAATTAATTACCATTATAATAGAGAGCTTACAGGAAATTATTTTGATTAGAATGACTTCAGAAAATTAAAATTCTACTACTTTTGTGTGCATATAAGAAAAATAATCTGATCCAATGTAACACATACAGAGGCAGAGCTTCCAAAATTGAAAATCTTCAAATAAAAACAAAAAGAAAAATCATCTGCGAATGAGTGATGCCTATTTAAATTTACATGCTTGTTAATCATGCAGAACAATCAAAAACAGAATTTGGTTGATTACCAAACAAAGGCAAGTTACCTGTCTCTAAATATTTATCTACTATTGAGAGTCTGCACTCACAGGGATGAGATGTGGGCAAAGAGACTTTTATAGGGATCATGACATCACAACCCATTTAAGATTCACATGGTATGACCTTTTGACCTTTCAGTTCTCTCTCCTATCTCACAGCAGAAGTGATGCATGCCTTCCTTTCTACTGGACTGAAGATCAATTGTTTGGCATACAGGAATTTTATGTACATCAACAACAATATAAGCCCTGGGTTTTCAACAGGGGGTCTGTGGACCCCTGGGGGTCCTTGAAGGTACTGCAGGGGGCCCCTGGCTAGACTTGATATGCAATGACTTTTGGTAAATATAACCCTTAACTTATGCAGGGGGTCCCCTGGAAGCCTTTGAGCCTGGGTGGGGGTCCCTGGGTAAGAAAATATTGAAAACCCCTGATATAAGAAAAAGAAAACTGGAGTAGGTAATGTAGACAGCAGAGTTAATAATTTGATAATAATTTTTTTAAAATAATTTTAACTCAGTTGTGTTATAACAAACATGTTGTCATTAAAAACACAGATACACATGGGAAAACTTAAATTGAAATGAAATTATAGTGTTATCCATATTGGGTCTGTTGTATTTTTGCCGTGATTCATACATACAGGGCTGTAGATACAATTTCTAAGCAGAGCATTGAAATTTATAAAGTTTGATGCTCTGCTTAAAAATTGTATCTACAGCCCTGTATGTATGAATCATGGCAAAAATACAACAGACCCTCCATCAATGTGGATAACACTATATTTGCTATATATTTCAAAATATAGTTTGGCACGGTTGATGTGTTACAACATTCATATTCAAGACTGTATATTTTTTGTATATGTTTTGCTGTATACAATTGAACTTCAGAAACACAATGCTGAACAATAATAAAAATATAGACTTGATCACACTTTCTAAGAGTCATATAAATTCATCATAAGAAGTACAAAAGACCTTCAGAAGCACCATAAAGACCTTCATAATTATTTCTGTCAATAACTGCAAAGAAACATTCTGTAGTGCTTAAGAAGGTCTTATGTGCTGCTTATGAAGGTAATATACATATAGCTTTTATGAAAGACCATTCATATAAAGCATTTCTAAAATCTACCTTTGCTAAATTCGTCAGACAAAGTTTGTTTATAGGGATGTCCTGTGATGTCCAGAGCAGTTTTACATTCTTGAATTTCTTGTTATTAAAACCAAAACATTTTCCATGATAGGAAATCCTTATTCAATTGCAATGAGCTAGGTTTCCAGATTAGCCAATGCACAATCACATCTGCATTGCATTCTTAGCTCTAGTAGTTACTATCAGCCCACATGCCTCTTGTACTGGGTGCACCAGCACTGTTAATGTGTACCACACCACATCCTTTAAAAAAATTATGTAGAAAATCTTACCTTCAACCGTATGATTTGTTTAAATGGATATTGGACCATCAACTTGAAATCTGACCATCTATCCTCAAGAGTAAATGTCTTTTTTTTTTTTTATATAAATAAACTCCCCTTGTGATATGACAATGACTGTTACCAGGCTTTTTACTGGTCACCAAACCAATGTACCCTTTCCCAATTAAGGCCAATATGAAGTTCTGAGTTTAAGAACATATCTTTGGATGTTAGAATACTCATGGGAATATCTGGTGGCTGAATTACATTTCTTTGCTCTTTGAATGTACAGAAATGTTTGTCAAGTGGTAGTTGCCTAATTGGCTGGCTAAGGTGACACAACTTGAAATAATTGCTAGGGTCATAATTAAAACAAGGAATGTAGTTTAAGTGCATAAACTTTCAGAAGTTGATAAAGAAGTGAATGGAAATGGAAAAGTTCTCTAACTCTCTATCGGCCATTAAGGACGTTTCACTCATTCCCTTTGGTTTCACTTTCCTTTCATTTACATTTGATTTTATATTTATCTAGGGACCATGATTGGCCAAATTTTTAAATAAAGCTTCTTCTTCTTTTGTTCATTACATTTCACAAAATCAACATTAAACATACAGACCATCTAGTTTTTCAGTTCACACTTCATTATTGATATTTCCTAATACATTTCTCTCAGGTTACTGGAGGTTTATATTGTAAAAGCGATCATCTGCTCCAGGCTTCAGTTGAACAAACTAATTCAATTATTCTAGAGCCTGATTGGGATGGCAGGTACAGTATGCCAAGTAATGGGTTGGCGGGGCATATGCCATACTTATACAGCACAGAGAGTTTGGCACTTTTCAGGGTTTCCTACAGAAATAACCACAGAATCTCAGCCCTTGAGAACATTAATTCTGTACCTTCTGACCTCATGTAAAGAATTCAGATAGAACTTCACACGTCCACACAATAAAGCCCTGAACTGAATTTGTCTTTTTTTTCTCCTTAATTGTCCTGCCAATTTCATCATCACAATGAATAATTCTCCCCATTGGACATTAATAGCTACATCTGCCAATAACAACATCTGATAAGTAGCCAATTGCTGATACACAGACAAAATGATTATTTTGGACAAAAACAATGGGCCTAATTCATGAAACGTTCCTAAATATGTGCATACATTTATGTATGAAACGGATGCAAGTTTGTATGAAAAATTTACACCGGATTCATCAAACTGTACGAGAAAGGCAGATTTGTTCGTATTCCGTGCATATGTTCATCCATGCCGATTCATCGTAAATGACAATTGCGTTCACCTTATTTTGTGATTAGCATACATCCACGCCCATTAATTGCCTTATATGGAAGTTGTCAAAACAAAGTCAAAATGGCCAAGAAAAAGCAAAAGAAATAATAAACACTCAAAGACACTGAAATAGAAGTTTTATTAGCAGATGTTTAATCAAGGGGAAAATAAATAGTTTAGTATTGTCCTTTCTGGTGTCATAAAGTAAATAGTAAAGGAGCCTGTATGGTAAAGGATATAACAAGCAGGAAATGCAGAATCTCACATCACACAAATTTTTGCATCGGACGAGCGTATTGCCTCCATCTGCCAAGAAGTACGGTCTTTCTCACAGCCCGGAAATAAATTAAATTATTCATTTATTCATTTCGTCATTTTGCTGGTGGTCCGTGCATGTGAGATGTGGTTTGAAATCCCTGATCCCCTAGTGATGGAAAGTGGCAGTTAGGAATCTACACTCTGACACAGTAAACAGCTATTTGACATACACATTACATTACATTACAATCATTTGGCAGATGCTTTTATCCAAAGCAATGTACGATAGGTACACCAATAAGCCAGCCGTTTCTCACCGCAGCGTTCTGCAAACGAGTGCCAACTGAAGCTGTTGCGGGTCCCACCAGGCAACCAGGCCAGGATGTTGAGAAATACGTTTCGCATGACATATGAGCTGCACAAATGTGATAGCCCTTCCTATTCATATATGCAAATGTATCTTCGGATGGAGCCTTGAGGTATACATTTGTGCAGTACAGTTACGGCACCAATAACATTGGGCAGGTTGGCAATTTCATAAAAACCAGAAAACGACTAACCAGCCATACACATCACTCTCAGCCAACAAATAGCCTATGTGCGATCCTAAAGATGCGTTCTTTCCTAAGGAGCCGACTCCAACAGCACTAGATCAGCCATTGCAACGCTGGCTATACAGACCTGTAAGTGATTTTAGAGAAAATTTTGTTCAATGGTTAAATGTTTGTTTTAATTAGCATATTTAACATCAAATAACATTTTAATTTAATGAATTCAGAAAAATAATAGCCTACTTGGAGCATTAATTAATTTATGGGTTAATAAATCCATAGCCTACAATTGATTAATAGCTTGCTTTTTACAGTCATAATTATTACGTTTGCATTTTGCACTTCAAAGGCTACATTTAGGGGTCAATTTACGAAGATCCCAAATAAGGGGTGTTATTTTTGCACAGCCAAAGTATTTGTACGTGTTAACATTTTACACTTTGCGGGTGATCAACTAAGAGTCATTATGCAAATTACTCAAGCCGCAAACAGCCATATTTAAATGAGAGATTTTGCATGTTTGGAATGGTTATACTATAAGAAAACAGTGAAAAGACTCGCAGCAATGTTGCTGTTTTTATGGTATTTTTTTAGTGAAGGGTATAGGCTACTGTTACACTAAACGAGCTGACGATTTATTTTGAACCGTTTCACTGGATGACTCAGTTTCTGCCGGGAGTTACAGATGATTGTCAGGACTGAAATGATCATAACTATGCTTACTAGGGGTGCGCAGCGATGCCACTATCTGTATCTGTATCTGTTCAACCATTAACAATATCTGTATCCGTATCTGTATTCGGATTAGAAACCGGAAGTGGGCGTTGCTTCGGCCGGAAGTTGTGTTACATATAGGAAATGTGATATTTTCTAGTCTAAAATTAATTGTTATTGCAATTTATGAGTGTTCACCCCCCTCACTGTCTTTTTTTTCTTTTCAAAAATTTTTATAAGAACTATATTCTGTACTTTATACTTATTTATCTATTGTTTTGTTTTGTTAAAGGTTACATTACATTACATTACATTCATTTAGCAGACGCTTTTATCCAAAGCGACGTACAGTAAGTGCATACAGAGACATCATCAAGATCACTACAGAACAGACAAAGCACATCCTTCCCATAATGTAGCAGCTATACCTAGCAATGAACGTCGACTGTAGTTCACAGTAAGCTGTGGGCAAATCAGCAACACCACACTTCCATTCCAAATACTATTATAAACTATAATAAACAGACAGGAAAACACAGGGAACTAGTAATCAGGGAACTGATATTCCTAGGTGAGGATATCAGTCAAGGTGGAGTCTGAAGAGGTGTGTCTTCAGGCCTTGACGGAATGCAGGCAGGGTTGGAGTAGAACGTAGGGGAATGGGAAGTTCATTCCACCACTGAGGAGCTAATGTGGAAAAACTCCGCAGTCGGGACAAGCGAGAGCCTTTGACACGGGGGGGGGGGAAGTGCCAGTCGCCCTGCTGTAGAAGAGCGAAGTGGTCGAGCAGGAACATAGTTCTGGATTAAGTCCTGCAGGTAGGCGGGGCCTGTCCTATTGGCTGCAGTGTAGGCCAGGGTCAGAACTTTGAACCTGATCCTGGCTGCAACTGGCAGCCAGTGGAGAGACCTCAGCAGGGGGGTTACATGGGAAAATTTCGGGAGGTTGAACACAAGCCGGGCAGCTGCATTCTGGATCAGTTGATGAGGCAGAATGGTGCAGGCCGGTAGGCTTGCGAGCAGGGAGTTGCAGTAGTCCAGGCGCGAGGTGACCATGGTCTGGACAAGAAGCTGGGTGGAGTAGGTGGTCAGGTACGGTCGAATCCTCCTGATGTTGTACAGGAGGAACCTGCAGGACCGTGCCGTCGCCCTGATGTGCTCTTTGAAGTCCAGCCGGTTGTCCAGGACCACCCCCAGGTTCCTTGCAGAGCGGGAGGCAGCCACCACGGTCCCATCAATGGTGATGGAGAGGTCATGTAGTGGGGAGGTCTTGTACGGCATGAAGAGGAGCTCTGTCTTGTCAAGGTTGAGCTTCAGGTGATGGGTAGCCATCCACTCAGAGATGTCAGTCAGACAAGCAGATATCCTCTCCTTAACCTGTGGGGTAGAGGGAGGGAAAGAGAGGAAGAGTTGAGTATCATCAGCATAGCTATGGTATGAGAAGCCATGTGAATGAATTACTGAGCCAAGAGACTTAGTATACATAGAGAACAGCAGAGGACCCAGTACAGATCCCTGCGGGACTCCTGTAGACAGGGGATGGGGAGCAGAGACGGAACCCTTCCAGGAGACTTGTGTGTTTGTTAACCTCTTTGAACCCCCCACCCCCTAACTGGGGGACACTGGACAATAATTTTGGATAAGAACTGGAAAAAATCTGAGGTACAATATATAATCACCTCAGAATGAAAAGGCAGTTTTATAAAAACATCAAACCATTTCATGAATGGAAACTATTTCCACAATAACAGCCCTTTCTGCCTGTTGTGATTTCATATTGTACTTTTTTGTTATTTTACTATATGAACTTGAATACATAAATGATTATGTATAGTAATATTATTATCATTATTATTATGCTTTATAAAATTCAAGGAGAAGACTTAAGGATTATAGCCTAATGATTTATTGAGAAAATACTCGAGATGAAAAAGTAAAATGAACAGTCCAACAAAATGCATTTCTGAGCTAGCAGTAACAACAAAGTTCTAGAACACCTGAAAAGCTTTTAATTCAAGAAAATTAAAAAAAGTCGGGACATGGCTGCATTTCAACAGCTTTTAATATGCTTTTAGTATACCATTGGTTAAACCGATCACTGCGACAAGCCTAGTTAAAACATTTTTTTCTGCAGTGTAAAACGTCACATTTTCGTTTTATTAATTGCGTTGCAAGTTTGGGCTCATGGAATGGGGAGATTGACTGAATTGATTACGTAAAAATACAAACAACACAACTAGAATAAATAAAATAATGATTTTGATAGCCAGTAAGTGACATTTCAAAACAGGACATATGTTACGGATTCTAGCTATTCCTTTGCTTTCTTTTAAAAGGTGTTTTTACGTTCTGAAAAAGTGTCGATATTAGCCTAAGGGTAGCTAAATTCAAGCGAGCAGCATTAAAGGGATATCGTTTGCATGCAAGATGTTGAGATTCTTTATTTAACGTTTTGTTTATTTTTCTTTTACTCTCACAAGATTGACATAGGCCTATATAAACAAGGCACACTGTTTGATTATAGCGAGCACGTTAAATTGAGGTTGAGTATCCATAATTTCAGGGACTGCCGATTGAGTCACATGGCCCATATCGAACGGCTCCATCCCTAATGACATATTTTAATAAATAAACAATCCAAAGCTTAATTCTGTAAAGTTCAGAAGAGGCATACAGACAGGCGGGCACTGAATCAAAGATTTCCCTGCTGCAATTTAATTATTTCCCGCATCAGAATGAACTGGCAACTTCGGATCCGTTTCCAACTCACTATCCGTGCACTTCCGGATTTGGGCTTCGGCTTTGGGAACACCCCTAATGCTCACTAGCACTAAGTCTACTTGTGCCGTAAGTGTCACATAAAATCACACTTCCATTTGATCATTGGTTTTATTTTTATGAAGTTTTGATTTGCTTGTTATTTACTGTTTGTTATAATAGACGTTGTAGCCTATTGTTTGTTTGATTCAAAGACTAGTTACTTGAGTATTCTGTAACATGATTTGCTTCATGATTAACAAAAGAATTGTTCATGACGTAGCCTATGTAGGCTATCCACAAATTATCTTCTTGTGTATTTTGTTAGTTAATTAGCCCCCATTGTTATGCAATCATTCAGAACGTTAAGTTATGGATATTGCAAGCACACCCACACCACTGTCTTGCTACATTGATTCCGTGTCTTTTAATACCTGCTTTCCATTTGTACTAAAATGCAGCCATAAATACCTTTGTCAAACTTCCTGTCGGGTTTACCACTTTACATGTGCTAAAGTAATCTATTTTCATGACCAACTCCCACTATTTCGCAAAATAATGTAGGGACCCCATTTTTGCACATTAATTCAGGCTAACCCGCAGAAATTAATGTATCTTTCATTTTTAGCACACGCAATCCTCTTTACACCTCGTTAGTTGATGACCTCGGACGATTTTTTTGTGGGTGGTAACAGTTTTACACATGCTTTTGTACACGCAAACCTTTAGTAAATCGACCCCCAAGTCTTGTGAATTTAACTGAAAATTTACTTAAAGGGAAACTACACTCTAGATCACTTTTATTTTTTGCTGTAAACATGTTTGTATGCCTACCTTATAATGAAACTTATTCATGCATTCCGTTATTTAAACAATTCTGAAATAATATTGTATATCATAAGAAACTGGTCAAAAAGCGTCTTTGTGCTGCCCCTAATGGTTGAAAGTTCCTTTCTGCTCCCCACACTGCCCCCGCCCCAACTGTGATGTCAGAGTACCTCTTTGGAGGTACCTCTACATCATATGGATAATTGTTGTCGTCCACAACAGAAACAGCCGGCACCTAATTGGTTAGACCCGCTACGTTACTTTCATTTCACCTCCACATTTTTAAACCGGAACAACGCGGCGTCCTGTTCAATTCTCTTATTCCACTAAAATATATTTCTGAAAATATTTGAGGTGAGAAATGGGCCATGTAGTTGCTGAGTTTTGATTCATATTTGATGTGCAATGTCTAGTTTGACAGTTTGATCCGAGTTATACGAAATCATTTGTACAATGTACATTAATTTATGCAAATGACGATGGACACAGCTCCTCCGCCCCCATCCCTCTCCCTCGCTCACCCCACAAAGTATTTTTCAAAGTAGGCGGAGACAGGCGGAGACAGTGGGTGTAGTTACTCTTTAATAAATTCATAGACCTATTCTAATTGACATTCAGAAGCTACATTTAGTGGCATTTAGAATTTACGGATGCAGTACGAGTGGTCCTGATCAGGTGTAAATCTGAGATACGAAAACCTTGATGAATGCCAAAATACAATCAAAATAGCTAATACAAATGATTTAAGTGCAATTTCGTTCTGCTCACGTTTCATGAATGATGCCCAATGCATATGATGCTTTTGACATATAACAATGTGAACATGTGATGCTTTTGGACATAAGGATTTTTTGTCATAAGGATTTTGCTTTTGGATACGTAATATCCTTCATGACAGGTACATGACTATAAGGCAGGCTATAAAACCTTGTTAGAAAAACTTCACGGTCTCCCTCAGTGAGAGAGCGAATGTGTGGGGCTCCTGCGGTGGTTGATGAGAATTTCAGAGCCAGATTGAGTGATAGAGGAGTTGAGTGAATGATTGGACGAATAGAGGATTGGATGAATGAATGGTACTCATTGGGGAATTGGGTGATTGTAAGGGCAACGCAGGGGCTTGGTTCCCTGAGAGAATATATTGAGCGCACCTGGCTTAAACGGGAGATCTGTCAAGAGGCGAGTGTGAGAGGGCGGATTGCCTCTGAGCTGTGTGTGTGGCGGTGGAAATTCCTTTTCTTTTTGTTTGTTTGGTTAAGTTTTATTCTTTTGTGTAAGTGTGCAGTAGTTGTGTTTATGTACGGCAGAACTTTCCCGAGTGCGTCAAACAGCGAGAAGTGAGCTGAAGCGGCCAGAGACAGAAACAAACCAAACAACGGCGTTATACCCGGAACTGATGGCCAGCAAAGACAGCAGACTGCAAAGCTGATCGGGGTGTTGGAGCCAGTTTACCAAGGAGATCTTATGATGAGCTGTTGCTGGGGGAACTGATTTCCCCAGACCGTAAGAAACGTGTTCGCGCCGTATATAAAGCTGCAGCGTATGTGTGAGTCTCAGAACGGGCCAAGCAGGAAACTGAGCGGCAGCGGGTGTGTCCTTCTCTCCCCTGTCAAAATCGGTGTCCCGGATCTAACCCGGCGAGTGTGACGAAGGCGACGATCTGCAGCGAAGGCCTGTGTCCCGTGATTTGCCTGAGGGCTGGACAGTCTGAATCCTATTTGGTGACCACCAAGGACGGCAAAGCTGTCCTGTTCTGTGTATGATTTTTTTTTGGCCGGACGGCTTGTGTATATTTTTTATTTTTTTTATTTTTCTTAATTGTGGTAGTCCTCCCATTGTTGTGGTGTGGGTAGGACTCCACGACACTTATTCTTTATGCGTTTAATGTTGCTTGTTTGTGGCGTGGAATGATGGTTAGTTTGGTTATTGTATGAATGTGAATATCGCTGTGTCTGTTTGTGTGTGGGCTTTCCCCCGTAAGCATTGTGGGGCAAGGGCGGCCCCCAAGGTGGGCTATTGAAGGGGTGATCACGAGTGTGTGTGTGTGCCCTTGTAGTAGCCTAAGTAAGCCTAACGAGCACAGTGTGTCTACGTGTGGGGTGAGTGATAGTGTGTATTGCGTGTGGTGTGTGGGAGGCACTCTTACCAACGGGAGGGGTCGGCTTCGTCCGGCAGGATTGGAGAGAGAGACCCACAGACAAGCATAGCTCTGTCAGATTGTGCTTGTGTGACAAATTTTTTAATTAATTTTTGTACACAATAAAACATAATGTTTACCTTTTACTTCTGTTTGGTGTACTGTTTGGAGAGTGGTGGATTCCGCAAAAACTTGGTCCGGATTCGGGCATGGGACTTGCCCATTTCAAATCGTGACATTATCAATCAACTCAAGTTTTTCTAACAATGAAATTTAAGTTTTATTAAAAACAACTAATGAATTAGTTGGCATTACATGACTTGTCATTTTTTTTAATGACTAGATAGTGCTTTGGAATTTATGTTATGTATATACACTTGGCAGGACCGCTTCTTGCTATTTGCGGACTATGCAATTGCATAGGGCCCCCGGAGCCACCAGGGGGCCCCACCTACACATTTTAAGCTAAATATTTAAATGTTAATCATTCAATATTAATCATTATTATAGTTAGAGGAATTGATAGGGGAACAGGGGCATCTTATAGGTAACATTAGCTAGTGTTATAAGCTAGGGTCCTGTTCTGACAACGTAATGATTGGCTCAGTATTACTTGTGTGTCAGACTAATGTGAACAAGTGAATGTACGGTGCTGATTTCCCTCCCATGTATTTTTATATATTTTCAGGTATGCAGACGTGTAAATGTTTCCATAAACAAACATAACGTGTTTTAAGAATGTAGAAAGTAAGGAATATGACGGGATAAGTGGCCGATGTAATAAATCCCATTTACGGTGTCATTTGTTAATGTAGCCTACGCTAACAATGGCTAGTAATCATTTTATGCTAACCATGGGGGAAACATTGGTGAAGCTAATTACGAATTCACGTTAACAATGGGTGAGACGTGGTTATCCGCAACAAATGTTGGTTTAATCCTTTAGAATGTACTGTACAATGTCTGTAGTGTTATGAAATGTGTAAAATATATTAGCTTTTATTGAAGTTATGTTTATGCTTGAGGTAAAATAATGCAATATTTGTTAGCTACAGTCACAACCATGAGCATATTGTCAGACACAGGTGTCAGCGTTATTATAATTATTATTTATAATGTGCGTTTATTTTTTGATTTCTTAACACAACATAGTTCCCAACATTAAAATAAACATTTTGTGGAAAATTTGATTTGATCTCATTTATGTGCATTTGGGAGATGTTATAATGCACATCCGGTAAGTTTTCAGGAGTTTCTTGAGGTAGGGGGGCCCCAAACAAGATTTTGCATAGGACCCCCAAAAAGTCACTAAATCTAGTATTAAAACATATGCATTTTTGTGGTATTGTTGTAAACTACGTGAAATTAGATTTTACACCACATACTTGATATTAGTGGTTATTAGTGACACTATGGTTGTATATGGGGACACTTTACACACATACAAATGGAGAACTCATTGCAGCTGATATCGTAACACTTCCACCTCTGAACCAGTCCAGTTGCTTGATCCATCATTGTGGCAGTCTGTGTGTGGTTGGTTGGCGCTCCAGAGAGTGGTAAAGACAGCAGAGAGAATCACCGGCTGCCCACTGCCCTCTCTGGAGGACATTGCTACCTCACGCTACCTCAGCAGAGTCGCCAACATTATCAAAGATTCCACACACCCCGGTCACCACCTCTTTGAACTGTTGCCCTCTGGCAGACGTTATAGGTTGGCCAAAACACGCACTTCCAGATTCAGAGACAGTTTCTTTCCCAAAGCAATCTGCACACTAAATATGAAAAAGCACTGAGAGAGTCTATCACTCATTCATTCATGTTGTTATACACCTGCACTTTATCTTTATCATGTGCAATACAGATTATCATGTGCAATACAGATTATTTATTCAATTTTTATACAAATATTTCCTTTTTATCTTGCTGCTTTTATTCAATGTTCTATGTTTTATTCAATGTCCTGTGTTTTTATGTTTGAATTTGCACCATAGAGTGGCAATAATCATTTTGTTGTATGAATTTACAATGACAATAAAGGCGATTCTTCTTCTTATTCTTTTTCTTTTTCTTCTTCTTTTTCTTTTTCTTCTGTTTGAGTGAGCCTGTTATGTCATGTTGGCCTACACTGGACATACAGCACCATGTTGACATGTGTACAATGCCTCTAATCCCTTGATACATGTATAAATATAATCATGCTAAAGACGAAAGACCAGAATTTCTTTCACTCAAAGCTTTGGTTAATCCATAAAAAAAACTTGGGGATATTGTGAAGCTGCATTTCCTTGAGCCAATCAATTTTAACACATTGGAAAACAGAGCATGCTTCTTTCAGTAAACAATCCATGAAAATGCACAGAATGCTCTACTAAATTGGTTTCAAATTTACTGCATTTATTTAAAATGTTAGGAAGTTGATGCTTTAGGAAGAATTATGTTTACATAGATTCCACACAACCTTCTTTTGAATATATTAGATCGAATGTTATATTGTGGCTTTCCATAAATTTGTTTAATGGGTTAACATTACATTACATTACATGACTATACGGTTTCATTTTTAATTGCACAAGCTAAGGTACAGTGCTAAAGCTTTCATTTTATTTTATTAGCATACATTTGTTAACTTTGATAACAATGACATTCATTACCCCTGAGTTATTAGTTAATTGTAGCCTAATATTTATGCATATTACGGAAGCCCTGAAAGGCAAGGTGGAAAAAAAATATATATTGCAGCCAAAACCTAAGTCTCCTATGTGCAAGATCATATCTGCCCAATTTCTTTTTTACTATTTTCTCATCTACACAACTACACACTGTATATGGGCAGAGGCATTGGGCTGGATCTGAAAAAAGGCATCCCATTAAAAAAGTAGTGTTGCTGCATGTTCGTTTGGTGCCTGACTTGCATTGTTACGATGTCATTGATGTTATTAGCATTACAACAGAAGTTATTTCGAGAAGCCAGAGATGCTCTTGCACTGGAGCAGGCTTCACATTTGCACTGACAGGCTCATGTATGATTGATGCTTGTAAAACAAGATTTCCAACTGCAAAAGTGACTGCTTTAATGAAATATTCTTTTGTCTGGTCCTCAAAGGAAGATAGAAAGGAAAAAAAATAAAAGTGTTTCCAAGGGTTTCCCCTGAATCAAATGTCCGCGCCTTCTTTAATATTCACACAAAAAAAACAAGTAAATTTTAAAGTATGCCGGCAAGTTCAGCTATTGAAAAATGTCACACAAACTTCAGAAATCTTGTTGAAGACTTTCCAACAAAACATATGAGTTACAAACTGTTAAATCTCCCGATGAATATAAATCATTTTCAGCAAATATGCATGACTTTGTAGCAGCTTTGTTCTATGAAAGCTATTCATTTTGCTACAATAAGGATCCATGCAAGGTACTATAAATTTACATATTTAAATGCATTCAACAACTTATTTCAATTGTGTACCCTAAAGTATCTAGCTTGCTAACAAAACTGGAAATGTATTGTTCTGTATAAGTATAAGATCATAATCAATTAATCATAGTCTTTGACTTTTCAATGTCAGCCTCAAAATATATTAACTTCTTGATCAGAGGAGGACTGACTTTTCTAGTGCTAGACAAAGCTGCCTTTCTTACTGCATGTAAGACAACATTACTGCCACTGTAAGAGAAATGCTACATTAAATGATTGGTTTCTTTCATTTGTTTACATTTTGAGTGAAACACATTTTTACTGAACATTCAGAATAAATATTTACCTGTCAGCAACACTCATATTTTATTAAAGTGTTAAAATCAAATCATCAAGTCAAATCATTCAATGCAATTGTTTAAAATTACAAATACATTTTTAAATTCTTAATTTTTCCTTGAATAGACTTGAGAATACCATTTATCAAGTATTACTGGCATTATTTATTTATATAATTGGTAATGAGGTTCATATTTACAGCTCAGCAGAGTTTGATTTACTACGGACTTGAGCTGCTTGTTCATTTTCACTATTTAACATTAATATTTTGGTTTTAAACAACAAAATGTTATTTACAAATAATCTTTCTGAGTGATACAGTATGTATCGCTAAATGAACTGGAATGGACATAAGGCATGAACTGGAACACAGAATCGCACTTCCACAAATGGAAGTTCTCTGCTCCAGTAAGTGGGCACTTTCCCATCATTTCACACATTACAAAATATTGATTGCAGTTGATCGTGCAAAACTTGATTCTAAATGAATCCTTGATGACTATGTCTGTTTCTTTTGTAATTCCTAGTCATTTCAGTTATAAGATGAAGGAATAATTATCAGTCTGATCAGGAGCTTTGTTTTATGTTCATTGCTTTCAGGTACTGCCGACGTGTTTTGAAAAGTAAATATGGAAGGAATTCCTATAATTCAACAGTATACTGCCATGAAAATCCAGTAGAGGCACAATGTTGCTGCTATGGTTACAGGCTTCCAGAGGCAGTTGTTCCAGACATGGTCATGCCCATGATATCTAAATAGATGATGCATTCTTCTTTAGGCTGGTCGTTTGAAATGATAATTGATGCGCCATCTGAAATGGATCAAGTTACATCAAGGCCGCATGATTGTGCTTTCTGCAATTAATGTAGAATGATTTATACCAATTGAATACTAACCACAGCTTTTGACCACAGCAGCATCTGTTCAGGCTGTTTTTCCCTGCAGCGACCTTGACTGAGAGGTTGATGCATTTCTTAATAAACAAGAATGCCAAATGAACCCCCCCCCAAGCTCAGTTCTGCCTGTGTGTGAGCTGCTTTGCTGCACTGGGCCTCTAGAGGGCGATGTGGGCAAATCAGAGACAATATGACAGAAGGCCGCCAGACAATAAGGCACCCTGTCAAAGGATGCCAAGGGCAACTAACATTAGCACACTAACGTTGCTTGTGTGGCAGGGGAGACCCCATGCCAGCCTGTTGCTTTGGCTGAAGCAGCTGCTGTTTTTAAACCCCAGTACGTGATTTTGTTCCAAATCGCAATGGGGAGGTTACTCATCACAATTTTCTGTTTGAGTAGCAGACCATCCTCTACCCTGGGGTCACTTACAGCACATTATATGGTTTTTACATTATATATATATATATATATATATATATATATAGTTTTTTTGTTTTTTGTTTTTTGTTTTTTACCCTTCGGTTATGCAGGGAAAAAAATATTTTCATGGTATAGTTTACTTTGCTGTTAAACCCTGTAAAGGGGCCACCTCTCAGTGATTGAATTTTTTCTTAAAAATCACTTTCTCACTTTCTGCAGCTGAGGACTTGAATTATGTCAAGTCCATCAGGCATACAAAAAAATCTTAGTATCATAATATAAAATATGAAGGAAATGTTGCCCACAACATCAAGTTCTCTTGATAATGTACTTTGTCTTTGTGATAAAGGACATATAATGTACTTTATAACACAATTAACACACACGACTTTTCACTGACGGAGTTGAAAAATAAAAGTCATTGTATGCATGCTATTGCATGTTTCAAAATTGGTAATTATAACTCAGGTGTTTCCCTTTGTTTATACTTCATTAAACTAAAAACAGATGACATATAGTAGCACTACTCCAACACTGCTGATTTGATATTTTATTGATTGAGGCAACCCTACCCATGATCCATTCTGTCGCTGGTTTAAATGCTGATTCACTGCCTGTCGAGGTCATGTGATCAGCAAGCTGCCTCTCAGGATGATGATGGGGAAAACCACTGAGCCGCTCCCTAAAATGATTTCCAATAGTATGGTGCCACTGAGATTTGTTGAAGTTAAGAATCTGATTAAGTTAAGTTAAGGCCACTGGAGGCAATCTAATGTAGGAGTGTGGGGTTGAGACAACAAGGAGCCTGGACTAGGCGGGAGCAGGTGTTTGGTAGAAAGATCACATGGGCTGACCTCTGGCAGGTAGAACCGGACAGCATAAAGTTCCTTGTCTAGGCCGTTTACAATGTCCTCCTCAGCCATTTCAACCGACATTGCTGGGGCTTGGCAGAAACGCCAGAGTGCCTGTGGTGTTCCAAGAGGGAACACTGAAACACATCCTGAGCTGTTGTCCAAAGGCTCTGGGAGAGGGCTGTTACTACTGGCTGCACAACCAGGTACTGAAGACCATCGCAGAGTCCATCTGTGCTGGAATCTGTGCAAGTAAGTGGACATGGACCATGAAGCAGACCATCAGCTTCATCAGAGCTGGAGAGCAGCAACCCCAGTCAAGATAAAATATACTTTATTGACTCTGTGGGTGTCCTCTCAGTACTTATCATTTACACAGGACACCCATTACAAAAAGCTCCTTTTGATAAGATTTTAAAAAGATGCTTAAATATGTTTTGGGTAGAAAAAAAACAATTTTTTTATGTTTTAATAGTATTTAAATGAAAGTATTGAAAATACATTGTTAATTTCAATAACATGATTCAGTTACTAAAGAGAATTGAGAGTCACCAGGGATGTTTCTCTGAATGTGCTGAGGGTGAAAAAAAGGTTGCAAAGGCTCCACAGCAAATGGAACTGCACAGCATCACGATGCTGAGTAAAACAGAAGCGCAACAGTTTCCAGTGACAAAGCAGACGGCTCCACTGGGACTAATTATAACATGTTAAGATTTAATGACTCCATTACTATTTCAAAGGAAAGGTACTCATTTGTTTTGGTGACCCTTATGTAGAAGTGCGTAGTAGTGGTTTCCAAAATTTCCATGAGTCCATGACCCACATAATGACTTTTTGTCACCCCTTCTTAAAATGTAGCCTAACAAATGTTCAAATGTGAAATGAAAATTATTTTTAAATCTCAAAATAATTGCATTTACACTGTAAGTAGTCTTTTGCAGATGAGTTCAGTGTTAAAAGTGTTAAAATTGACTGATTTAAATGCAAATGGAACTTGTATACTGTACAAGATTTTTGACATGTACGTCTGTGTCCTCCATCCTGGCCCACAATTTGGAGACCATGGGCTTATAAGCTATATAAATGGTTGCTTGATCATGGATGCATATGCCTGTATATGAAATGTTTCAAAGGTGCTAATAAAGTTTTGCCTTTTGAAATTAAGCCCATATGATCTTCTATTGTAATGGTATAGCTAAGTCTAAACCATACATTTAGCAGACAAAGCATGCATGTTTACACACAATACCACTAGCAAAAAAAAAGCTGTAAAGTTTCTTCTCGTCGGCCTACAATTTTTAGGAATTGTTGTTAATTAAATTTTGCTTCACTATCAACTTGACAGCAGTACTTTATTTTTTCATTAAATAATGCAATGACTTTTCAATTTTATTAATGAATCAGAAGTTATTTTGACAAAGATATCAGCTATTTCTATATTATATTTGTAATCAGTCATGTTCAAATCTGAATTCTGAGCTGGTGCTTTTGGCCGGAGTTAATCTAAGTTAATATTATACATATATTTTTGTCCTTTGTCCTTTAATATCAATTATTATTTTACTGGTTAAACAAATATGAATAAGTATTTATATTATATTGTATTTATGAATAATAAATGTTTGGAGAAAAGACAACTTTTAAGCAAATCACAGAGGTAGCACAGAATAAAATAATTACATATTCATTACTTCTATATGTATTCAATTTGTATGTTGACATATTGGAGCCACTCAACAGCTTACATTTTGAACACATTGTAACTCACGTATACTGCTGGATAAAAACTAAAGCAGTTTAGAAGCACTTGCCAAGGAATGGAAGAAATGTGCCCCACTTGGGATTTGAACCCGCAACCTTCCAACTTGCAAGCTTAGTGCCCTGTTAAGCCGTTCTGTAACCCTCATTGATTTACTGCTCGTGCCTTGAGACAGTGTGGGTGAACTATTTCCTCTCTTAACTTTCTTTTGGTCTGGTGATGGGCAGCTTATTAATGTCGGTTAGGAATAAGGGGTGGACAGCACTTGCATTTTCAATAGTTCCTAAAAAAAAAAACTGCTGTATAAATAAGAAGCTTGGCATGTGGTGTACAGTGCACTGTACAATATGATGTTTACATCAATAAGCTTTTATGATTACTCATTTGATATTCAGTATCTTATCTTTTTACACGTTTTACCTAGAGCAGGTATGGGCAATTCCATCTCCGAAGGTGTGTATGCGGGTTTTCTTCCACCAATTGCCCTAGATAATTACCTCCATACACCAATGCTGGTTCACTAGTAGATGATACCACAGTAAAAGATTGTGTCTGTGGTGTTAGGACACAACAGCTATCAGCTGTAACTCATGGGTTAATCAATACATTTTTCTAAAATATCACATAAATGATTGGGCTAATAAAAATGACTACGAGCTGGCATGAAACTCAGTATGAAATCCAGAAATGGACACATCCCAACCCTGGCCTAGAGTAAGATCTATTTATACAGTGATACTTAACAGAATGAATCAACTCAAGTAACTTCCTTGTATGGAAACAGCACAATTCCTCACATGGAGCTGGGACATGAATTCTCCAGCCTTCTGGTATCAAACTCAGTTTCTCCTACAATGCATCATCCAGGTATTTTGAAAAGCACATTTAATAATTAAATAATATAATAATAGACTAACATTGTAATCCTGGGGCCTCATTTATAATTTAAAAAAAGTACTTGGACGTTATCTTTAGCTTTCATGTAAGCATATTTCTTTACCCCCTTTGCGCAGATGCCTAGTGGCCATGGTTTGAAGACAGTTTGAAGATAAAATATACAGCCTCAGCCAAACACATTTGCATTTCTGAGTCATTAGTGTTTTGGGGGAAAAAATAATGTGACAGTCTGTAGAAGGTAAGTGAATTGTGGGAAAAGAAAAAATATATAAATATAAATTTAATATATAAATCTCCCTGCAGTCCACTAGGACATTCAGTGCTAAATGGCCTGTCTCTCTCTGTAGTTCCTTGTAGCTACACAACCCCCCCCCCCCCCCCCCCCCCCCCCCCAGGTTACATATTACACCAAATGTCCTGTCCTCTAAACTCAAAACACACCCTCCTCAGACTATGCTGCTCCATTAACGCTGATTGCTTAGGCTGGGAAAGGAGAGTGTCCATTGCACACCAACCCCCCCCCCCCTTCTACTTCACATTTCTGCTTAACTCTGCTAGCTTTTTTTTGTATCTAGATGTTTTATGTATCTAGATGTGAGAAAACAATTATTTGTACAGAGGTCACCCATTTTTTTAAAAACATAACTGATTAATGTTGTGCTGATCTCCAAAATAAACGGCCATTTGGTGAACTTTATAAGCTCTGCCAGAACTGGCAACCCACAGCCGTGCCTGTCACACAGAAGGAGAAGGGAGGTAATTGGCTCTTCAGGAACACAGTAATCCACTTATTTTCCATCGTGTACGCCGTAAGGTTGTCGGTTATCCTGCGATTGGGAGGGTCTCGATTCCTTGGATGCACTGGGAGATAGGCCCCGGGGTCTTGAGGCATCCTCTCACCCGTGCCAGATGGCAGCTGCATTAGGCATGCATAGCAGTTAAAGGGCAAAGTGAAGTGATGCCTTCTTTGCCTCCTCTGCCCACAAACCTCCACCGGGGACGGCCACTCCTGCCCCTGTCAATGAGGTTAATTGCGTGTGTTTAACAAAAATGGTGGAAACAGGTGCTCAGATCCCTGCTGTGGGAACAATGGCTATTTTCAGTCTTCCTTTTAAACAGGCTGCTGTTTCAAGCTTCAGTGCATTGCCATGGACCTGGATTTCCACTGCATGCAGGCTTGACCAGCAAGACAAGAATGTACTGTACTTGTCTAGATACTTCTGCTCTGAGTCTGAAGAGTTGAATTGTTTCATTCAGTATTTTTTATTTCTGACAAAGCATCCCACCGTGGTCTCTGCTTTTGTGATCACTGTCGGTACAGTTTCACATTAAAAGCTGATTTTTACGTCTGTGGGATTCACTGCATGTGTTCCTTTTGTGAGGATTTGCATTTCAAAAATCTGAAATTGGTTCAAATATATTGAGATTTGACTTACATTTGAGGGGTACATTTGCAAGGAACTGCTTGAAAGAGAATCACAATGCAATGGCATATTATGTTACAGTACATTATTAAATGTATAACAATGATTTATCTTTCTGTATTTTTATATAAATATACAGTGCTTCCCGGCTAAGAATTTTTGTTCCTCAAAATATTAAGGTGAGTATTCCCAACACTTCTATGATGCATTTATACAACTAGGCTAAATGATAATCACCCATGTAAACAGTTGGAGATTGGACAGACAGACTTTCTATTACAGTCCCCTATAGCATAGAGAAAATGACATAACTGAAAGAAAGATGGCAAAGTGTTACAGGATGTGAGAAGTTCCTTCAGTCACTGACTCAGACGAAGGCATACATAAACTGCAATCCTATAGGCAACACTTGGCTTTAATAATTCCCCAAATTTTCTAGTGATGGTTTGCGCTACAAATATAGGTAGGTTAATTATTAGGCCTTGGCCCTTTCTCTCTCTCTCTGTCTCTCTCTCTCTCTCTCTGTATCTGCTGGTACCACAGAAGTTCCCTGTAATCTCATATTTAGAATGTAGTGAGTCAATTTTGTCATTTCCAAACAATCCAAAGTGTATTTTGCCACTGGCAGACATCTTGAGTACCCCTCTCCTGGATTCTAATCACCCTCAAGGATGGCCATAAGTGATGCATTTCTCCTTCCAGAATAGAAAATAATTGTAAAGTGCATCACTAAAATAAGGAAAACACCTTGATTCATTGGCAAAAGTGCAGAATAATTGTACAGAAGCATAAATGATACTCACATTGTGTTAAAATAAAGCTGTAATATTTTATAATATATATTTAATTAATGAAATAGGAAATGGACATGGTTGGGTGCTGTCGGGTAAGTGAGGACTAGGTAAAATGTGTATTTTCTGAATCCAGCGGTTCCAACAGTCAATGCCCTTGTTAAAACGTTCAGCACTCTGAATACTGAACACAAGCGATATTGCGTGCTAGAACCCCTCACTTAACCTACATTCAAAATAAGCTTTACATGATTTAATTTAATAATTATTATTAAGAATTACAATCATCAATTAAATCGCCAAATTCGTTAATAGGTAAGTC
This sequence comes from Synaphobranchus kaupii, assembly GCA_029718625.1. Classification (NCBI taxonomy): domain Eukaryota; kingdom Metazoa; phylum Chordata; class Actinopteri; order Anguilliformes; family Synaphobranchidae; genus Synaphobranchus; species Synaphobranchus kaupii. Next base: position 732,788 of record CM056385.1, read on the forward strand.
GAACAGTAACCTGGTGGATCAACCAACAAGCCAAAACAAAGTCTAAATCAGGTCTTGAGATTAAATAATTTTATTAAATGAAAAACATTCAATTGGAATAATGAGTTGAAATCATACATTCACTAAGGAATGTAGGCGGACTACTTATAATTTACAAAATGGAAGACATTAAACCAGACATTAATTAGGAAATACCAGTAAAGAGAGAGATAAGCCAAAAATTGCCAAATTATTTACCCTCCAGCTGAACAAGAACAAAAGGAAACGCACGAGGAACCAAAAAGAATGACTTCTCCAAACAAACTCCACAATTGACTAACTTCTTTTTCTGCGGTACACTCATAAAATACCTCCACAGGAAGACCATCCCTGTCCTGATTGGGTTAAGGTGTGGGGGAGGGGGGGGGGAGAGGGGTCATTTATGGCAAAGACTGGCTTATCTTTGATGGGGGGTTGAGAATGAGAGAGAGAGACAAAGATAGAGAGAAGGGGGGAAATTTTAGATATCCTACAGTGCTGAGGTGGAATTTGTGTGCTGAGGTTTCTGTTAACTGTTGCCCAGGGCAACCAGTTAATAAAAACCAGTTAGACACATGCACACTGATAAACCAGTTAGACACATGCACACTGATAAACCAGTTAGACACATGCACACTGATAGACCAGTTAGACACATGCACACTGATAAACCAGTTAGACACATGCACACTGATAAACCAGTTAGACACATGCACACTGATAGACCAGTTAGACACATGCACACTGATAAACCAGTTAGACACATGCACACTGATAAACCAGTGAGACACATGCACACTGATAAACCAGTGAGACACATACACACTGATAAACCAGGTAGACACATGCACACTGATAAACCAGTGAGACACATGCACACTGATAAACCAGTGAGACACATGCACACTGATAAACCAGTTAGACACATGCACACTGATAAACCAGTGAGACACATGCACACTGATAAACCAGTTAGACACATGCACACTGATAAACCAGTTAGACACATGCACACTGATAAACCAGTTAGACACATGCACACTGATAAACCAGTGAGACACATGCACACTGATAAACCAGTTAGACACATGCACACTGATAAACCAGTTAGACACATGCACACTGATAAACCAGTTAGACACATGCACACTGATAAACCAGTGAGACACATGCACACTGATAAACCAGTTAGACACATGCACACTGATAAACCAGTTAGACACATGCACACTGATAAACCAGTTAGACACATGCACACTGATAAACCAGTTAGACACATGCACACTGATAGACCAGTTAGACACATGCACACTGATAAACCAGTTAGACACATGCACACTGATAAACCAGGTAGACACATGCACACTGATAAACCAGTGAGACACATGCACACTGATAAACCAGTTAGACACATGCACACTGATAAACCAGGTAGACACATGCACACTGATAAACCAGTTAGACCCATGCACACTGATAAACCAGTGAGACACATGCACACTGACAGACCAGTTAGACACATGCACACTGATAAACCAGTTAGACACATGCACACTGATAAACCAGTTAGACACATGCACACTGATAAACCAGTGAGACACATGCACACTGATAAACCAGGTAGACACATGCACACTGATAAACCAGTTAGACACATGCACACTGATAAACCAGTTAGACACATGCACGCTGATAAACCAGTTAGACACATGCACACTGATAAACCAGTGAGACACATGCACTCTGATAAACCAGTGAGACACATGCACGCTGATAAACCAGTGAGACACATGCACACTGATAAACCAGTGAGACACATACACACTGATAAACCAGTTAGACACATGCACACTGATAAACCAGTTAGACACATGCACACTGATAAACCAGGTAGACACATGCACACTGATAAACCATCACACTGATAGCTACATTAATCTCACATTCATTCATTGTATCAACAGCTTACTTTTGGTTGTATAATGAATGATACTTGTATATGTTTAACTGAAGATTTCTCTGGTAACAATATTGTGTCAGCAAACATGTACCATACTTATTTGAAAAATAATAGTCTTTTATCACCATATTTCATTTACAGGGTATTGATTTTTGTGCCCTCCACCTCTCTGCTGTGAACTAAAGTATTGTTTCTACAAAATGATTTTTGGAATAAGCGCATATCGAACTGCAAGGATGGTTGATTGGTTATGCTGTTGAGCAAAACTTTAAACTTCATTAGAAAACACAGTGATCCTGTACCCAGCACTCCCAATAATATTTGTGAGGTTGTGTGATTAAGTCCTCCAACCATAAGCATACATTTCAGATGGGTTACCAGAAACAAATTTTACATCATTTAACAGATTTAATTTAGCAGATGCTCTTATGCACAATGTTAAAAAAACAATACCTGTACCTGAGGTATATGAGAATTAGTCCACATTCCCAGACCAGCGAGTGCATATGCAACATCACTCAAGCACCAATGCAAGTTAGCTGTATCAACCTAGAACCGTAATAAAGATGTGTGAGGAGATGCATGTTCTACTGCAGAACATGCATGCTGTCGTACCATTCCAGCTATGCTCATTCAAAAACATAGAGAAAAGGCTCCTGAGCATTTTAGTTTCTGATTTGCCAAGGTTGCATGCAGTTTCAGATAGCCAAGCCCAGTCAAAGCGCCAGAGATGCACCCAAATGCCTATGAAGCAAAGTTACCCCATCACTTTCCTGTGACTTCTGCCACTGTGTAATTACAGCAGAGGAAGTACACAAAGAGACTGATTAGAGAGACAGCTACAGAAGCAACGAGCCAAACCTTAATTTTGTGCTAATTAAAGATCCATTTGGCCCCCAAACCATGGCAAATCATCCATTTAAATTCTTAGGAACAGTTAGGACAGTCTTGCCCAAAATAATGCATTTGTTGAATCGATACCAGATGTTCCATCTGCATTGCTCAAAGGAGTTCATTAGCATGGTCATCTTCCGTTCTATTTTCTTAATTGACATCCATATCACAGGATTTCACTGCACCTGTCTGGGCTCTTTCTTGATCATTAGCTCTCTTTGCCACAGCCTCATGCATCCATTTTATATTGTACGTACACTTAGGAAGGAGTCATGTTAGTTTAAAATATGGCACTTCCCTAGGAAAGACACCAAACATATGTCACACTTGTACATGATTCTGTTCAGACAGTTTCAGGCTTTCTATAAAGTATTATTCTATGTAATTCAAGGTAATTTCATGGAATCAGTGATATAGGACTAAAACTTGAAGCTAATTTTCATAAAGCATCAATGTGGCATATATCAGAAGGGGGACTATGCTGCATGAAATACAATTTTAGATAGTATATGTGGATTAAATTTGGGGAAGTAAGGTAAGGTCCTGATTTATTTTTCCAGAGTTCAATAGGGAAATGAGTCAGGAGAAACAACCCTTAAAGTGATCCATCCACATCTACTCCATATCTGGCCGCAGAGTGATGGTTTGAGTCTCGTTCGATACCTCAGACCCTTGATGACTTACAGCCATGTAGCCAACCATGGGTTCCATACTATTCCTGTGTAATTTACATCTTAATCTAGTCAATTCCCCCCAATTCCCATAGAGATCCATACAAATGCAGAAAGGTTATAGTATCGCTTGTAAGAGATCTGAAAATAAGATATCAAGAGTCTTTTGATATCCTTTTATACCCAGTCATGATATACCCATGATATACCCAACATGTTGCATTTTCCTATAGAACTCTATGGGGGAAAAAGTCAGGAGAAACAACCCTTAAAGTGATCCATCCACATCTACTCCATATCTGGCAACAGAGTGATGGTTTGGGGCTCGTTTGATAGCTCAGACCCTTGATAACTTACAGCCATTTAGCCAGCCATGTGTTCCATACTGTACCAGTGTAATTTACAGCTGAATCTAGTCTCACCCCCCAATTTCCATAGAGATCCATTCAAATGCAGAGAGGTTATAGTATCGCTTGTAATAGTACCTGAAAATAAGATATCGACAGTTTTTTGATGTTGATGGTCACAGACTTCAGGAAGTAACAGCATGTAAAGGATATGCGACCAAATATGAAATATGATACTTTAAAAATATGTTAAAGCAAAGGGTATGAATACTTATGTAAATGAGAAATTTTTGTTTTTTATTTTTAATAAATTTGCAAAAATCTCAAAAAAACTTTTTTCACATTGTCATTATGGGGTGTTGTGTGTAGAATTTTGAGGGAAAAAATGAATTTAATCAATTTTGGAATAAGGCTGTAACAGAACAAAATGTGGAAAAAGTGAAGCGCTGTGAATACTTTCCGGATGCACTGTAACACTTAGAAATAAGTTATTTTGTTATTTAGTCTTTAGTATGTAAATGAATGCACTTGTGTAGCACCATGTTGTTCTTATTGTGGTATTACTTGTGGTCTGTGTTAGTCCACCTCAGGCAACTGTGCAGGTTAACAGTTATGGAATAAGGCTGATAACTGATAACAGGTTTGAATAATAGATTGTATAATTGTTTAATATTTTGTGTTTGTTTTTTTACTTTAAAAAAGAGTGTAAGGTTTTTTAAGTCTCCCCGGAGACTTATAGCAAGTAAATAAATAATGTATTGAAACGTGTTGCATGTGTTGCATGCCTGGGAAAGGTGCAGAAACAGGATGATTTGCATAGCCTGATATCATTGATCCGTCTGGTGGCCAACGGAGGCTCCTCTCCTTCACCTCACAGAACAGGTCATCTGGCAGCTGTTGATTGTATTGACTCTATAAAACAATTACTCCTGTTAAAACACATTGATCAGTAAGGGGGGAATGTTCACCTTTGATGGTGTGAGGGGGGGGGGGGGGGGGGGAGTTGCCATTGTGGCAGATCATTCAGTTGATGAATGGACTGTCTATATTGTTTCAATAGGCCTTCATTTAAATAGTGGCTAAAGGAATGTGGTTGTCATACCCTAAAAATAAAACGGTACCTGCGAAAGGCAATGAAAACGATTTATGTACCCTCAACCCCCCTCCCCACAATACACCCCTAATGCATTAAACATATGGTGAATAAGCCCATTAGGAATTAAGGGGTTACTTAACACATGTAAACCTAAAACCTCAACTGTCTAATTCACTGTTTATGAGAAGTGTAGCAGGTGTGTGCTGATGATTAGATCATCTTTAATTATGATTTTAATTAAATGTCCTACCTAATATCAGAGTCCATAACTCCTCAAGTGTGGCTGGAGGATTAAGGAGATAACAAGCTACAGATACCAACAGTTGGAGCCACAGAAAGAGGAACACGAGAAAACAAAAAGGGGTGAAAAAGCATGTAAACAATGCCAGCGGTTCTCAGATGAAGGTACAGGTTTTGTGACTGTTATCCAAGCACTTAAAAAAGGTCTTGGCCTCAGGAGATGTGAAAGCAAATTCCTATTGCTGTGCCATGACAATTAACAGTTCACCTCATGTGTGAGAAAATGGCTCATCTTATTTATATTGTTATACTGTTTAATCACCAAAAATGCATTTTCCCATACATTTTCCCAAAAAAACTCCTATAATGATTCCACACCAAAGACATTAGGATACATTTGAGTGTATTGGTGTGTGTGTTTATGTATAGGTGTGTGTATGTGTGTGCATGCAAGTGTGCATGCGTTTGAGTGTGCAGGCAAGCATGTGTATGTTTTTTTTGTGTGTGTGTTTGAATGTGTATATTTATATACAATAAATTTTGCCATATATCTAAAGGAATTACTGAAATACAGGGAAGCATTTCATTGTTCTGTTTTAGGCTTTATAACGCATCACATAAACTTCGTAAATGGCTTAAATGAAACAAGATTTGTATCGTTTACGATATTAACTTATTTTCCTAATTTAAGTGAAAATAAAGTGCCACAGATGCAAAGAAACTTTGGAAAAAAATGTCAAAAAATTAGTTTGCAATGAAATACTGAAAGCTACAGAAATTATAGAACCTTTTGTATATAGTCCCCCCCCCCCCCCCCCCCCACCCCCATTTTCGGGCATCAAAAAATATTGGACAGTTTAAACATAATGTAGAATAAAGTGCATAATTTTCAAGTGGCAATTACTATCGTTTCATCAGTATCGGGGGGCAGATGTCCAAAACGTAATAAAATCAATATGTTTTGTCCATTATAAAGCATATACATTTGCCCCTTCTGATGGTTTAAGATGAAAACATTGATATCACACTGTAACACACACCTAAATATGTAGCCTAATCATTCACTCGTGTACCTCAATAAAACATGAGTCTCCCCTGTACACTACAGTATGTATTTAGCATTTTTCTGTTCCCTTTCATAATGACGCCAAGGCAAATTTTACATTCATCTATATATCAACGCACAGTAAATTGCAATGAGCATTTTCCTCGCCCTAAGTGACAAGTATAGCCCAGGAAGATATGCCTATATAGCCTATATTATGTCCAATAACATTACAATGAAATTATATTCCTCCAACAGGAAAATGCTGCCAACTGTTCTAGCTTCAATGAAAATCGGTACATCAAACATTAAACATGACTGAGCCATCAATTAACGTTACACTACAGTGTGTGAAATGCACTTAAAATTCGAAGATAATAATATCTAACATAGCCTACTGGACAAGACAGTGATCAAGTGGAAAAACTAACGTACATATGTAGCCAGCGAGAAGAACTGCATATTACAAGCAGTACTACTTTCATTTCGAGGACGAAAAACTCCTCTCAACGAATGCATTTTCTGTAGCTGTTTGCGTCATACTACATTGATAAAATGAAAGATTCTGTTACGCTGGCCTATAATTTACCCTTCAACGCACCCAATAACAAATTGCAAACACTGTTGAGAAGGATATACTGTCATCTATCGAATAAAACAGTTGTGAATAAAATCGGAATGACGTGAAATACTTCAGAGCTGCAGGTACAGTATATGGGGTGTTTCATGTAGACATTCCATGTTGTGTAATAACGTTTTAAACTGGTGTGTATTTCTCAAACAGATTGTCCAAGACAATAAATGACCACTGAATTTTGAAAGGAACATCTCTATGTATAAAACTAATGGTAGGATTGTATATGTATTTCACATTTTGTAGCAGATATTGATAGTAAAATGATGTGATATCATTACACAATAATTTCACGTTTATTTTGCATTTGAGT